>JZKD02S1806612.1:83421-96779 GCA_000966675.3 Picea glauca | reverse complement strand
CTAGACTTATTTATATAGCTCTCCCTATCTCCTAGGAACCTTCTAGAGAGCCTTCTCACATTTATTACATCCAACTACCATAGTGGGACTTTATTAATATAGTGGACCTAGTCCAGCTTACATTGAATGACCACATTCCCATATATTAAATGACTTCTACTAATAACACATAACTACATTCCCATTGGGTACCTCTCTAGGTACCCCATATTACCTCCCTAGGTATACCACACAATATATCACTTATTAACTAGAAAAGATTAAAACAAAAGACATATAATAAGAAATTATAATGGTCATCTTCTTTCGTTTAGATTGAACTACCTAATGAAAATAAATACAATAAGGATTATAGTGTATAGTGTCACATTTTCTTCATATTTTCTTACCCTGTCTTCACTAAAAATATAACATTATTTACCACTAAATTAATTCCTAGGAAACTACCTATGACAAGAGGCAATGCACTAAGATGAAGGTAAATACCTATCAAGACGAACAAAAACCCTGGTAAGTGTTCACCGCCAGAGTTGTGTGCCTTGCTGCATTGAGAAGTAATCGATTCTGCAAGTACAATCTGTAAAATTTCAAGTTGAATCGTGTAAACCCGCTCAAGAACTTTTGCAATACTCATGGACTAGACAAACCTGTGGTTGTACAATACAAGGATGCATCATAAAGCTATGATTTGAACCCAATGAACAAATGGGTAGATCCCATACGATTTATACCAGATGGGAGGGCCAAATTGCTCCCCAAAATCCCCTTGCTCTTTGGAAATCAGGCAAAGGTAAGGGAAAGGTAAGATTGTAACTGTTGAGTGCTCAAAACACATTATTGGGGTGAATTAAACCATAAAACCTAATTTTACCACATAAACCCCAATTTTACCTCAAAATTGGGATGAACTAAATCATAAAACCAGATTTTACCAAATGGGAGGGCGAAGATGCTACCAGAAGTTCCAGTATCTCTAGAAATGGGGCGAATGGAAGCTTCCAACTCCAAATTTCAAGGGCTAAATATATATTTTTTTCTCTCTCCCTATTAAAAACATGGGTTGACCCTCTATATGATTTTTATATTAAAATAAATTCGGGGCTAATGATATAATTTCTAAAAAATCACTCCAATACAAAAAATTTGCCCAATAAAAATTTGGAGACCCTTTAATTTCGCCCATGAGCGAAATTTCGCCCCTAAAATCATCATTGCCTATGAGGTGTATTTTTTCCTTTGTTGGACCATGGGTTTGTTTTTCCAGGAGCTTGTTTGTCTGTAATCTTTAAATGATCAATCAGAAATAAGAAAACTGTTATCAGGATTCTTGTGTCAAGATGTTGGTGGTGTTTCCTTTCTCTGTTAAGTGTTTCAGGTTATCATTTCACTTGTTTTCAAATTCTTATTGTCAAAGGATAGTAATAGAGCAGAATTTATTGGAGAAAATACTCTGCTTCTGGTTCTTGATAATCTTTATGTTTCTCTTCTAAAAGTTTAGTTTAGGAATTCTTAACTACTCCTTTGCCTGGCTTTTTTCCTCCCCTATTTCTTCATCATTTCACACCATTAAAACTTATTTCAATCCAAAATTTCCACTACCTTGCCCTATGTAGGAGATTTGTCTAGATCTGAGAGTCAATCATATATATAAGCACATACCCCATTCGCCCAATGGCCCTCCTTGTTGTCCCAAACCAACCATTTAAAAACCAAAAACCCCAACCCCTCATAACTAGCCTAATATCCTATTCCAAACCAAGCTAAATCATATAGAGATATCCCTCTCTGAGTCTTGGAGGGATAGATCCAAGACTCGAAGTGGTTTTGATGTTGCCTCTGTGACTTCCATCACAGCCTTGGGAAAATTACAGAGTGCTAACATATCATTTATATTATGTGCATGCATTTACCTAACATATTAGTATATACATTGATTTTGGATATCTAAATAATCGACTCATGTGGATGTAAAACTATAAAATAAAACTATAAACTTAATAATGGAGTTGAATATTTTTCCAATTCAAACATGTAAATGCTTTTTGTTTTATCGGATAGTGGTTAATATTGTGTTTGTTAATTGGTCGCATTGTTATATCCAATTTATGATTGGAAGTGTATAGAAATTTTGGCTGGTAGTGAACTCATTGCATTTGAGTATACAATCCCCTTTCAGGTTATTCCTAGATGATGTTTTCTTAAGATCTCATAAATGTGTTTTTTTTGTTTAAAATTATTAGATGAGATATACATTAATTTGAAAGGCAAAGGATGTATATGAAGTTACAACCTAGCAAGGTCTGCCCAAAGGTGACCCCTTCTTTGGTTTTTTGTTTGTTCTTAGTAGAATGATTTTTGTACTTCAAGAAATCTATATGGGTCATGGATGATTTTAAGGATGGAAATTTATCTTAAAATGTAGAAACCTTGGTGAATATTACTAATATTTCATATGCCAACTATAAATGTTTGGCGATAGTTTCATAAAAATATTCAAATTTCTAAGGATTTTATATAGTTTTTATAATTTTTTGCCGATTTTTAAGGTAAAATAATTGTATCCTATAGAATTTGGGCGAATCATTTTTAAAATAGTGAATTTTTTTTTTTAAAAAACTATGGAAAATTAGCCCATGAGTGAAATTTAGCCCCATGGGTGTTCACTTCAATTGCAAAATACTTGCATTGCACCAAAATTGGATTAGAATGTTTTCTAGGATATATATATTTTGATTATAATTCAAATTGGGGTTGTTGCAAGCTAGGGGATATACCAATTCTTTTAAGTGAATTTGAAAATATTTGCATCCAAGCATGCAATTAAAGAGATTTATCTTTAAGCATATAGGAAGAGGCCTTGCCATTGGTTTGATTTATCCTTCCAATTTGAACTTTGTGAGTGTGTTTTTATATTATTTACTAGAGTCTACAACGATTGGTAATATTGAATATAAATAGATGGGTTTTTACCTATTAACACACATACAAAGAGACTTGAGAGACAACTATTTTATGCAAATGTGCACCTTGCAGAATTCTAGCTTTGATTTTTCTTGTTTGAAATTGATAATTGTGTCTTAATTTGATGTTCTATACCTGAGTTGTCACATGTTGGTGATGATGTATATCAATCCATCTATTAAATACATTTTTTTTTATTTTTCATTTTTATGCATTTGCTCTTTTATAAACATGTATTTGTGCCTTATTGGTTGGATATATCCTTCCAATTTGAACTTTGTGAGTGTGTTTTTATATGATTAACTAGAGTCTACAACGATTGATAATATTGAATATAAATAGATGGGTTTTTACCTATTAGCACACATACAAAGAGACTTGGAGACAACTATTTTATGCAAATGTGCACCTTGCAGAATTCTAGCTTTGATTTTTCTTGTTTGAAATTTATATTTGTGTCTTAATTTGATGTTCTATACCCGAGTTGTCACATGTTGGTGATGATGTATATCAATCCATCTATTAAATACATTTTTTTTATTTTTCATTTTTATACATTTGCTCTTTTATCAACATGTCTTTGTGCCTTATTGGTTGGATTTATCCTTCCAATTTGAACTTTGTGAGTGTGGTTTTATATGATTTACTAGAGTTTGCAACGATTGATAATATTGAATATAAATAGATGGGTTTTTACATATTAACACACATACAAAGAAACTAGAGAGACAACTATTTTATGCAAATGTGCACCTTGCAAAATTCTAGCTTTGATTTTTCTTGTTTGAAATTGATATTTATGTATTAATTTGATGTTATATACCTAATTTTCCACATGTTGGTGATGATGTATATCAATCCATCTATTAAATACATTGGCTCTTTTATCAACATGTCTTTGTGCCTTATGGGGCAATTGCTAGTATTTGATCCAGATTAATAAAATATTTCATAGTCATATAATGTTAGCAGTCACAACAAGAAGTCATACAAAAAACTTTATTTTATATACTACGAATGAAAAATAGACTGCTTAAAACTCCACATAGTTGAATTGCAAGAAGAAAGTTGTGGAAAACAAATAAACATATAAAATAGAAGAGGATATATTTTGCAAATGGAGTAGTGAATTATCCAAGTAGGCTCCTTGGCCTTTAGAAAATAAAATGGCCAATTAGGCTCTTGGGAAACCCCAACCTTCAATTTCAAAATTACCAAACCCTTGCAAAGTACCCAATACTACACGTTTATGGTTACTAAGATGTTGAATTTATACCTTCTTTTGTGCAGAAAAAATACAAAAATAGAAGCAAAAGTTGTTCCATCATGTATTTATGGCCTCAAATCTATCATTAGCATCTTCTTCAAAGGGAGAACTCTTCAATTTGTTTAACCTTTGAAAATTGAATCTAGAATGCATGGCCCAACATGGAAAATCCCTATGAGGTGTTGAAAAGGAACATTGAGCACATGTTTTCATGGATGGGGCTCCCTTTCTTAGTCTATTGTCTTTGTGAGCTCAAATGTGCAAGGTTGCTAGACTTGAAATCTTATCCATCTATGAAGGGAGTTGCATCTTATTTCATCTGGAGCTTCATGCATGCATGCAGAGAGAGAGAGAGAGAGAGAGAGAGAGAGAGAGAGAGAGAGAGCTTGGTTTCTTTGACCTTTCCACTACATTGTCTTAGGATCCATTCAATGAGGACATTAGTTAGTATCTCCCTCCAAATTAGTGTATGGTCATTACTCCCCCCAACTCTGACTAATTCCCCAAAACCATGTTCAATGACCACAATTAAAACATAATGGATGGATGGGATAAATCTAGAGATGTTTGGTTCTCTCTATAAAGCTAAATTCAAGTGCCAAGTCTAATATTCTACTACCTCATTAGGGGCGGCAGGTACGGTGGGCATTTTATTTGACTCTGATGGAAATAAGGCTCTATATTTCACATGGGGATTAGGGAAAGCCACTAATAATCACGTTGAGTTCCTTGCAGTATTCATGGGACTTCACCTTACTCCTGCTAATAGATCTTCAAGGCTTATGGTTATTGGAGACTCTAATTTGACCACAAGGGGTCTCTGTCAAAATCTGAAGACTACGCATCCCAATATTTCTAAAACTCTTCTTCAAATCAGAGACATGGAAAATAAATTTGATGAAGTTAGCTACTACCATGTGTATAGATCCTAGAATGATATAGATGACTCTCTCACTAAAGAAGCAAAGCATTTTTCTATAGGGAAACTTAAGCAAGGAAATGCAATTCATTATGAACCTATTCTGTAAGTATTCTCTACTTTCTATGTATCTTCTCTTGGATAACCCTTCACATCTCACCTTTGGAAATACACTTTTCCTCGCTATCACCATGTTCCTCAGACATCAGAGATGTTTCTTAGATTCAGGACTGGACCCCTTCCTCAAATTCACTTCCCCTCATACTACAATTTTCCATTTCTGTCATGCCTCTTCCCTTGCACTGATGTGGGAACTGGTACTCTCGTCAATTTCAGGATCAGGAGCAAATCCACAATGAGGAATTGGACCTAGTTATGCATTCTATCCATATGAATTCAACTATGATATGCTCCATTCATCGGTCTCGACATCAACGAGGTGCCCAATATCACAATCATCCAGCCACATCCACTAAATCAAGGAACTAAAATGAAGCACCCCACCCACAAATTCATTTGATTTCCCCTATGGTCTATTGTTCTTTGCTACCTCACAAGGAGGATATCATTCCCAATGGATCCAAATGTTATCATATTTATTTTTGAGTAAAGTTAGTAGTATTTTCAGAGTTTGTAAAGTCATGCCTTGGTCTTGGGAACACCAAGGAATTCCTAATTGAGTCTCGGTGTGTGGATGTGTGTGTGTTATGTTTCATGGGGTGATTCAAAGGCCTTAAGTCATTGATCAAATGAAGGATAAGATGCATGTCAAAAGAGATTCAAGTTATAGGTCTGAGTCAAAGGGTTTTGTGTCTATTTCATAATACATCATTACACATCATGAAATAAAAGAATTTATTAAATGGGTATAAGAGTCTATCATATCAAATGATTTGTAAAAGGTACTTGCTTTTCTAGTTTGAAATAATGTCACAAAGTGGGAAATGGTATGTCAAATTCAATTCATAAATCTAGGAAGGAAAGTCATGTCAAAGGAATCATTGATCATCATCACATCTGATGAGATCAGAAAAAGAGTAATGATCACATCTCATGTCATTTGTACCTTGGAAACTGAAAACATGTGTGCATTGTGAAAATATGTTGCACAAGTAACTTGAAACAACTTGGGAAGGCTCATCACCTAAAACAAGTACTTTCCCTTTCAAAATCTCTCCCTACCAACTCATGCATGCATATTTTCCACATTTTATCCATTTGCATGCATCCTCGACCCATGATAAAATATTTTCCTCCCAAATCAATCTTAAAAGAACCCTCTTCTATGAAAACATAGTGCAAGCTCTCTCGCTACGCAAACTCTGTTGCAAGTGTTTTCGCTACGCATTCATTGTTCACTTGTTTTTGTTGTGTAAAACCAGTAAGGCTTGCTTTTTCCATGCTAGCATGCCTTCTCAAAAATCTTGCCTCTCATTTAGTGAAATCCCTTAATGATAAACAAAGGAAAACCTAACTCCCTTGTTTTGTTGTGTAAATTGTCCACCTGAGTTTTTGGTACAGAATCTAAAAAGGAAAAAATTGTCACTGATAAAGATAAATACGCCCTTGATGTTACAAATGAAAATTGATGAAGAAGGAAAAGATAAATTGAACCTTCTTGCTGAAATGGAAGAGATATGAGTGAGGAAGCCTTACAGTTTTGTATTTTTAGATATGAGGTCATCCCAAGTTTTTGTTTATGTCACAAAAGTTGTGGGAAGCATGCAATTAATGTTGCAGAAAGGTTTTCACAAGGGTGACATCATAAAACATTTCCTGGGCATAGTTGTTGTTTTGACTGGTAAATTGTCATACACAACATTTGCGTAGCGATTTCTTGCTACCCAAATATTGTAGACTCATATGATTAAAAAAAACATCATGAGGTGAAAGGCATATGATTTTTGAGGTAAATACAGGTTCCTAGTCATTTGTTTCCACCTGGATCTGCATGAGTTACAACAAAATGGATTTTTCTACACAAATGTTGTAGGTAGCACTTGCGCAGTAGTAGCCCAAATTTGCTACTCAAGGGTGGCAGAGTTGTCCAATGATGCATAGGTTGACTTGAAATACTTTCCAGATGTACTTGGTGATTCATCCCAACAACATGGTCGAATTTTTCCCAAGATACATGATTGTAAAAGATAATTTTTGTGACATTAATATGGTCAAAATCAGATCTTCTATTTTTAGCAAATCACGTAGGAGTTGTTCTCTTTGAAGGAAACCAGATCCATAATTCTAGGAAGAAGTAGTCTGAATCCTAGTGGCCTAGTGTGGAAATAGTCTCTTCTATATTTTGATCATTTTCATGTGAAGGGGGCAAGTTGGTATAAAGTATAGTCATTTTGATCCTTATTGTAATATTCTATGATTTTGAACAATATAGAAATGCAGATGTCCTGAATTTTTTTATGAAAAAGATTCTAATGTTGGTGGTCTGAACTCTGTACTCTTATTTTGGTATGTACAACTTGTGTCCTTAATTTCATCTTTATTTTATTCGGTTTAAACTGGATAATTTTTGGATCTAGAATTCATCTAATGGTGCTTTAGACTCAAGTGATTTAAACTATGTTTTTTTTCTTAACTAGGTCAGAATTCATCTTTCATGGTGCTCTAATTATGTTATATGTTTATTTTTCTCTTCTATCCTACACAACCAAACTCAAAACTAAAAATTCATCACCTAATATAGCCTTTGTTTGTTTGGAAATTTCTACCTACCAGTCATTGTTTTCATTCGTTTTTAGGGGTTGACTCCATAGCCCAATGGTCCTTTCCCTCTTTCCTAACCAAACCCCATTTTCAACTCTATCCTCATCAATGAAATAGCCATTGTATTGATTAGATATCCTGTCATTCTTGACTGAGCTATAGAGAGAGATCCCTCTCTAGGTTGGAAGGCCTAGCTTCCAGCATGTAAGTTGGTTTGTGGTTACCTCTGTCATTTTCCTAGAGTGGTAGGGAAATTTACAGAGTGATAACATGACAAAGGGGGTCAAATCTCAAAGCCCCTATGTCAGTAAATTGTGGGCACCATGGTCGTCTGGTCGTTGGTCATACATACCTTTCAGAGCTTACGAAACTCGGTTATGTCACCCAGTTGTGATTTTGTGCCCCCGGACCAAATTTTTATTGTGTCCTTGAATGGCTTCAAGAAGTGACTTGCAACTTGCCATAGCACCCAAACATTGCCTCGGATCAATGAAACATCGATTCTATTGGAATTATAGCATCAGATTCCATCTAGGGGGATCCCTCTCTTGTGATTTCATCACTGAGAAAAGTGTTTGTTAGAGAACCTTTCAAAGCACAATGCAAATTTGGCACATAGGGTCAACTTTCAAAGACCCTATGTCACGAGATTGTGGGGACCCTTTTCATGTGGGTGTTGGTCATACACAACTTCTAGAGCTTACGGAACTCAATTACGTCGCTCGGTTGTGATTTTGTGCCCCAAGACAAAATTGTCAGTGTGTCCCTGAATGGCTTCAAGAGGCGAGTTCCAACACGCCATAGCACCTAAACCTTGCCTCAGATTGATGAAAAGTTAGTTCTGTTGGACTCCTAGCACTAGATTCCATCTCGGGGGACTCCTCTCATGTGATTTTGTTGCCTAGAAGAGTGATTGTTAGAGGATCTCTGCAACTAGGGTTTAGATTAGTGAGGCACAATGCAAATCCAACACAGGGGGTCAACTTTCAAATCCCTTGTGTCAAGAGATTGAGGGCACCATGGTCATGTGGGAGTTGGTCATACACATTTTCCGAGGCTTACAAAGCTCAGTTACATTTCCCGGTTGTGATTTTGGGCCCCCGGACCAAATTGTCATTGTGTCCCTCAATGACTTCAAGAGGCAAGTTGCAGCTCTCCATAGCACCCAAATTGTGCCTCGGATCAATGAAACACTAGTTCTGTTGGAATCCTAGCATCATATTCTAGCTAGGGGGACACCTCTCCTGTGATTCCATCATCTGGAAAAGTGTTTGTTAGAGGATCTCAAGAACTAGGTTTTAGCTCAGTGATGCACAATGGAAATCCGACATAGGGGGTCAATTTTCAAAACCCCTTGTGTCACAAAATTATGGGCATGATGTTCATGTGGGCGTTGGTCATACACAACTTCTGGAGCTTACAGAACTTAGTTACGTCACCCAGTTGTGATTTTGTGCCCCTGTACCAAATTGTCATTGTGTCTATGAATGGCTTAAGGAGGGGAGTTGCAACTTGTCGTAACACCCAAACCGTGGCTCAGATCAATGAAACACTAGTTTTGTTAGACTTATGGCACCGAATTCTAGCTAGGGGGACCCCTCTCCTGTGATTTCATTGCATAGAAAAGTGTTTTTTAGAGGATCTCCGCAACTGTGGTTTAGCTTAGTGAGGTACAATACAAATCCAACACTGTGGATCAACTTTAAAAGAACCTTTTTCGGGAGATTATGGGCACCGTGGGTGTCTGGGTGTTGGTCATACACACCTTATGGAGGTTACATAACTTAGTTACATCACCCGGTTCTGATTTTATGCCCACATACCAAATTGTCATTATGTCCCTAAATGGCTTGAGGAGGCGAGATGCAATTTTCCATACCACCGAAATCCTACCTCGGATCGAAGAAACGTCAATTATATTGGACTCCTATCACCATATTCCATCTAGGGGGGGGGGCTCTCCTATGATTTTGTCCCCTAGAAAAGCGTTTTTTAGAGGATCCCCAAAGCTGGGGTTTAGCTCAGTGAGGTAGAATGAAAATTCGACATAGGGGGTCAACTTTCAAAGCCCCTGTGTTGGTATATTTTGGGCATCATGGTCATGTGGGAATTGGTCATACAAGCCTTCCAGATCTTACAAAACTCTGTTATGTCGCATGGTTGTGATTGTGTGCCCCATACCAAATTGTCATTGTGTCCCTAAATGGTTTCAGGAGGTGAGTTGCAACTCGTCATAGCACCCAAATCGTGCCTCAAATCAACAAAACATTAGTTATGTTGGATTCCTAGCACCGGATTCCATCTAGGTGGACCCCTCTCCTATGATTTTGTCACCTAGAAAAAGTGTTCGTTAGAGGATCTTTGGAACTAGGGTTTAGCTACATGAGGCACAATACAATTCTGTAATAGGGGGTCAACTTTGAAAGCCCCTATGTCGAGCAATTGTGGGCATCGTGGTCATGTGGGCATTTTTCATACACACTATTGGATGGTTATCTATTCTTCTTCCTTGACCCTCTGAGGTATTGACCTAGGGTTCATGTCTTTCGGGTTTCCAACAAGCCTCTAAAACTATCGGCCCTCCTGGTAAACAAGAAGGAAACATAATGCACAAAATGCGTTGTGCAGTCTCACCCAAGATAGATTTAAATGGGTGGTTGTAAGACTCAGGTGTTTATAGCCTAGGATTGAGTAGGATATAGGGGGTTGTTGTTCAGATCGATCGACTACGAATTATGATTGAATCTACTATTATTCACAATATGCAGTTATCTTCCACATGTTATTTCCTTGACAACATAATCATGATTCACAACAATATATTAACTTATTCATTAAGTAGAACAATTAACTACTAAAAACAGACAAATATATGCATACATTCATCTCATTACATAGGTATTACCATGGTTCACCCCTCCTAGGATACGTCCATAAATATTTGGCTATTGGCTCTCTTATTATGATAGCTCTGCATCTCTGGCGCCACACACTTACAGTTCTCCTTAGATGGGTAAGATATATATGAGGCGAACTAGATCGCACTAGGCTCCATAGCCTGTGATCTAATCCTTAGATATTCATTTTCTCCTCTATTCTAGCTCAACGACTTACAAAAAACTTAATAACAATATTACATAATGTATCAACTCGTGCATATATGCAATGGAACAATACAAAAACTAGCAACCCTATATGATACTTACGTATCTATATTTATATCTATCAGGCTCTTCAGCCATTTACAATGTATTACCAAAACCATAACCCTACCTACGTTAGGTCTTCCTCTCATTCACGCGTGCTTCTCTTCCTCTAGCTATCGCTTTCCTTGTGCACGATTTCTTACATGCGTGTGTGTTGTTCTTCCTCTAGTTGTTACTTCATTTTTTTCATGATTTATTTCCTCACGATCATCCTTCTTTCCACTTCATCCTTGCTTCTTTCCACTTCGGCCTCATGCCAACAGGCCCCTAACACTGACATGTGACTCGTCCTGAGTCACCTAATCCTTCTGAGCTTCCTTGATCTCCTTGGTGATCGTCTAAAACTTTTCCTTGAGTTCTACTACTTTAGTGAGTGCCTGTGTGGTCTTCTCCTTAATGGTGTCCACTACCTGGACTGCCACTTCATTGCTCATCAATCCTGCACATTCTGNACAGGCCCCTAACACTAACATGTGACTCGTCCTGAGTCACCTAATCCTTCTGAGCTTCCTTGATCTCCTTGGTGATCGTCTAAAACTTTTCCTTGAGTTCTGCTACTTTAGTGAGTGCATGTGTGGTATTCTCCTTAATGGTGTCCACTACCTGGACTGCCACTTCATTGCTCATCAATCCTGCACATTCTGTCTGGGTCTGTACTATCTGTGTTTTTAGCTCCCTCTACCTGTGCAAGTATTTCTTCTACCCATTCCTGCAATGGTTCTATTTGAGCCCGACGCTCTTGTTTCTGCATTTGCGTGGTGATAAGTTCTACCTGCATATTCTTCATCTCTTTCGTACCTTTGACTCGTTCTAGGATTGGTATGGTATTATGCCTCGTCTTGAGCTCTTGGATCACTGCATTGATCCTTTCTTCTTCCTTGTCCTGGTGCTGGACCTGTGGATCCTCCTCCAACCTTGTCTAGAGTTGCATTTATTTATCAAACAATTTAGTTGTTGTGCTAACCTATTGTTCTATCTCCTGTAGCTGCGATGTTGCTTCCTGCTTCCTTTGCTCCCTCACTACTGGTTGAGTGGTGGGTATGAGTTTCTCTTGGAGACCCTCGATATCCTTCTGATATTGCTTAATGGCCTACGCAATATGATCGATCTTTTCTGCTCTAGGGAGTTCATTTCCTTGCGTGGTGTTTTGGATCTTCTCAAAAATTCTGCCCACTCTTCATTCTAGTTTGTTCCTGCGTTCTTTTTCCTCCTGAGTTTCGAGCTTGGCCTGCTCACAAAATGTTTCCAGTGCCTCCCGATTCTTTGTTGTTTGTTGTAGCTTGACTAATTTTCTGTGTGCCCGAGACTATACTTCGTGGTCGATGCTAACCTGCAACTTGTGTAGTGCCCTTGATGGCATCTGCATCAAGACCAGTTGGATGTGGTTTAAATCCTTCAAGGGTTTCTTCCCCATGATTTCATCTATGCGCGACATACTAGGTTTGATGTATACCATTGCATTTATGTGTGGCATTGTGTGGACTGGGTCTCAATCTTATACCTCCACTCTTTCATCGGTATGTGATGTTGATGGATCTATACCTATGTTGTTGCTTGCTATCTATGCTTCCCCGAATTTCTTGAGGAACTCCCCCACTTCTGCCAGCTCTTTTTGCAGTTTATCCTTATGATGTGATGCGTGATCAAAGTCTTTTGCTAGGTAATCCTAACCATTCTGGTGATCATTTCCCCATCATCCTCTATGATTGTATAGTTTTGCGATGCCCATTGTGCATTTGATTTCTTGTACGTACCTTCTGCCTGCACCACTGGTCTCTTATTTCCCCCTGGTTCCTGTGTGTTGGGATTTTTGGCAGTCTCATGTGCTACCTCGTCATGTTTCTATTGTCCATTGGTCGTCTATGTAGCCGCGTTCTTTCCCTTATTTTTTCCTGTCTTCTTTAATTCTTCATCTGCTTGAGCCGGCTTGCCTTGGCCCATCGTTGGTTTCTTAGGTACTGAGATTTCCAAAGGCTATGGGTCTCCCTGCTCTACCTCTTTCACTGTTGTTCTTTCTGGTACTTCCCAAATAATAGCTAGAATATTCCATTCATTGAGCCATTCACTGATGACCATGTCGATGTCACCCTTTGTGATGTAGTAGCGCATCTATATCCACTGTTTATCTGGATATTGCCTTGGATGTATCCACATTGTTTGTTGTGTGGCCCGAAAATTGGCTATGTCTGCATATTGCGCGACAACCTATGGTGTTATTCTCCATGATCAACTGATGGCTTCCTGTATGTACCATAGGTATGCTTCAAATATGATTCCATTCTTC
>JZKD02S1806612.1:24996-40077 GCA_000966675.3 Picea glauca | reverse complement strand
GACTCCGAGATTTTCCAGCCAGTCAACAACTTGATTGGCCATTATTCTTACATGGGATGGGAGGATTACCTATTTTGGCTGGAGAATAGATTTTATTCTGAGGAGCCCATTCATTATTCACCATCTTGGAGATATTTTCTTTGGGTCTGCCCCATCGAGAATAAGTGAGAGGATATTTATAAAAATTTATGAGTCACCTTCTGCGATGTTGAGGCTGCTTGCAGGCCACAGAGGAGGCTTCATATTTTGGTGGCATTGTTGGTATCGTGCCCCATGTTGCCTGCCAGGATGTGAAGGATTTCCCCTTTATTGTTCTAGATGACCACCCCCTAGCCAGCTGGTCATGGGTTTCCTTTGGAGGCTTCATCAAAATTAAGTTTAAAGAAGTTTGTGGGTGGAGCTTCCCAAAGAGTGGGGCTAGTTGTGCATCCTGCAACTACCATAGGCCTTTCTGGGTTGGAGCGATATTTAGTCTCCATGCTCCAAGGATGTTGAGTTAATTTTGTGGGCTTTGCAGGTCCTGCTCCAAATAGGGATGCAGCGATATGGTTTCATTGATATTGGTGTGGATTGTGGTCCAAACCCCTTGCCATGTCCTGGTGACCGAATTGAAAATTATTTTGTTCCTCTCTTTTCAGATCTGCCATAGGATGAAACCTGGGAGAAGCTACCAGATTCTATTGAGGATGGGAGAGTGAAATATCAATCTTCTCCATTCTGCAATGGTTTCCTTTAGACATATGTGGTTCCTATCCGATGTTCTCATGTTGCTAGCGCTTTGATCCCAGATGCATGAAATATAGGGGCAAAGGTTGAGGAGATGATTTTGGGTTTCTTCCTCTTTTCCACATAACTGACACCAAGAGGGGTCAATGAAACCCCATTTTCTTAAGTTATCCCAAGTGAGGATGTTGTTGTGCACCACTAACCAGAGAAAGGTGTTGATTTTCGGCCACGACTTCATATCCCATATTTTTCCCCATACCTCCTCTCGAGGTAAGGTTTTGTGACCTGCTTTTAAGTAGTAATCTTTAGGGATATTGAAGGCACCTATGGTGGAGTGGGTCCACCTGAGAATGTCCTCCCCTTGTTGGCTTAAAATTTTCATAGAGGTAAGATGGTCTTGTAGGGGTCGAAGGTTGAACGTTGGGGGAATATTTAGATTCTCTTGGGAATTTTTCCAGGTATGCCATAACTGCCCTAGATCAAAAGGCTTCCATAAGTCAATGACTCTATGAAGTCCTGCGATAGTTGTAAGGGGAATGAGGTCACTGAGATTTGGATCTGTATTCAAGGCTAGGAGTTGTTTCCACGTGACACTCCAGAAGTTTTTTGATGATCCATTTTGTAGTTCCTAGAATGAGTGTTCCATGATGAGTCCTCGGTTGTTCTGGGCCACATTCTAGATGAGTGATCCTATGCTTTGACCATTCCACCTGATGAGTTCTTTTTCAGGGGTTGTGGGGGTATATTTATTTCTCCATAATCGTGCCCAAAGATATTGAGGTATTTTCAACCATCTCCACCAGATTTTATCATTGAGGACTTTGTTGAGAATGGTTGGGTCATGTAGACCGAGGCCTCTTACTTTTTGGGGGGTGCAGACCTTTTGCCAACTTACCAAGGAAATTTTGCATCCTTCTTTGATGCCTTGCCACATAAAGATTCTTTGGATCGTTCTTAAGGTATTGAGGTTAAAACTTTGGGCTGCCAATGCTGATAAGGTGTAGATCGAGAGAGCCTGGAGGATTGATTTAAGGAGAATGAGGCACCTAGGTAGATTGAGGGAGCTAAAGGTCCAAAGCGAGAGTCTCTTCCTGAAACTGGACATCAAGGAGTCCCAGGAGGAATTACTGAGTGGGTTATGAATGAGGGGGGTGCCCAAGTAGACTGATAGTAGGACATTGTGGGTGAAGCCTAGGATGAGAGTGAGATGGTTTTGGATAACAAGAGGCATTTTGAAGAAGAAGACTTGGGATTTGGTTAAGTTCACTTCCATGACTGATGCTTCATAGAAGAGATCTATGATGGATATGAAACATCGGGTTTCTCTGGCGGTGGATAGTCCCATAAGAAGTATATCATATACAAATTGGCTATGAGATATGGGGGAAGAAATTCCATGGGGTTTGAGGCCCGAGAGGGAAAGGTCCCTGATAGCTTCTTTAAGTGTGCATCTGAGCCCTTCTACTAGAAGGATGAAAAGGAAGGGCAAGAGGGGGTCCCCTTGTCTTATTCCTCTTAAGGGGGAGAAAGGTTTGGAAGGGATGCCATTGATAAGGATGGAAAAAAATGCTGAAGAGGTGAGGTTGACAATCCAAGAGACCCAAGTGGGATCAAAGCCAGAGGCTAGAAGAGAAGATTTCAAGTAGCTCTAGCTTAACTTGTCAAAATCTTTAGAAAGATCCAGTTTTAGGAGCATACCTTGTGTTTTGGTAGAGTGAAGGGAGTGGATAACTGCATGATCTAGGATTACACTATCCAAAATTTGTTGACCTTCTACATAGTTGGATTTCTCTAGGGAAATTAGGAACGGTAGAATGGGCTTGAGGTGGGTTGCAATGATCTTTGTTAGGAGTTTGTAAATGAAATTGTAAAGTGATATGGGTCTAAAATGTGTTGGAGAAGTGGTGTTGTTCTCTTTAGGGATGAGGGTGATAAAATTTGCATTGAGGGCTTGGAGGACCTTTCCAGATATTCTATAGTCCTCAATGATTTCCCACACATCCGCATGGATAATGCCCCAACAGTAGTGAAAGAAGTCTCAAGTGAAGCTGTCTGGTCCAGGGGCCTTGCCAAGAGGAGTGGACTTAAGAAAATGATTGACCTCCTCCTGAGTGATTGGTCTCATCAGAGATTCATTTTTCTCCTTGGTGACCTCCTTGGGTATGTGTTTGAGGATAGAATCGATGGCATGTGAGTGATCTGTTGGGGGTTCCTGACGCAGACCCCCGAACCTCTATCCGAGATCCACACAGGATCGTTCTAAAATCTCCTCAGGCCGAAGTGGCTCCTTTGGTTCCTTACTGAAACCTTCAACGAATTCGATCCATAGGTCCTTCATGAAAACTCCACCTGCACCACATGCACTAGGTGTGAGTCTTTGCCTTTACATGACCACAACTCGGGCCTTAGCGCAAGCACCTTTTGTGACTCATGATCTCACGAGTTTGTGAATTGAATACCCTCGACTCCAAACCTCCGATACCCGAGAGTGTGATATGGGTATGGCCCCTTCCTTGCTAGTGCCTCTATAAGTGACCACCACTAGGGCCTAACTCTAGCACCCCTCGCAACTCGCAACTTCATGAGTTGGAGTGTTGAGCCCTCATGCTCCTCCATTGTGAATCCTTGAAATGCGATAAGTCAACAATGAGTTGACTCCTGCCAAGGTGACGCATGTATGCCACCTGTCACCTACTTCTGCCTTTCTCTGGGTGCTCTATGTTTGAGCCACCTGTCAACCACATGGTCCCCACCTAATGGATGTGATGTGTGTTCGCTCGAGCCCTTGGCGCTCGGCACTTTGCAACTTCAGTGATCAAGGTGCAACTCCTTCACCCTCTCAAACCTTGATACACGATGTAGCGAGGCACCAAATATCATATCTATCCTTCCTGCTCGATCGACGGTTTAGGTCAAATTGCAATCTCACAACTTAGGGGTTTGTAGCGCAAAGGACTACGCCTCCCCGCTCATGATACCCAAATTTGTGAGATGATCCAAATCTTTACCACCTGTCCTCCAAAATGGAGAGTCCTGATGCTTTCGGGACTTGACAAGTCCTCTTCCTTCTGTTGTTACAAGGTTTAAACCTCGCACACCTTTTATGGATCCAACGGCTCATGAAAACTTGGCACTTCTCCCTGAAGTGTCTCCACTGTCTGTTTCAGCTACTCTCATGCGTGACCTCCTCCTATTGTCTGGATGTAGATTCAACAGTCCAGATCTTTCCTCCTAGTGCCAATCCAATGATAGTTGTAGCTCCCTCCTGAGCTTGTGCCTCCTCCTTTCCCTTGAAATATTATCAATGCTTGAAAGACTCGGCCTTCAATGATTCTCTTGTGATCCCAGTTCCCTTGGGTCTCATCTGCGTTATGGAAACGATTCCCCTCCTGAGATTGCTTCACTCTGAAACCTCGAAAGGTTTTCTCTGTGCGCGCTCTTCCTGCGCTTTCTCTTCTAAGCTTATGGACTTAGAACAAGTCCACTCTCGCACACTCCTTGTGCTGCTAAGATTTCGAAAAAACTCAGATTCGAGGTTGTTTCTTGGAAAGAAATACCTCATGCCCTCCTGGCGTCCTTCTTCTCAAGCACTTCTTGTTGAACAAAAAGACTATTTAGTAACTCTGTGAGTGTCTTTCTCCTTAACACTTCTCCTATTCCATAACTCAAAAGAGAGTTCTTCTCGGTGCACTCCTTGCACTCACTCGATGCCCTCCTGGCAGAGCTTCTATAGAATCATCAACGACTTTGTCTTCTTACCGAACTCAAAATAGAGTTCTCCTCAATGCATCCTGTGCTTTTTCTTAATGCCCTCTTGGCAGAGCCTCACAGAACTCTCAGAAATTTTTTCTTCCCTATGGCTGCCTCTGCACAACTCCTCCTTCAAGGTGTTCAACAACCTTGAGGCTTCCTCCTTGAGTCAATGACTTCCTCTGGTATGTCCTCCTGGCACATCTTTGTCTGAATTCCGCAGAATTTAGAAGTGCACTCTATGTACTGGCTTATAGAACCTGCAGTGTTCTGTCATGCAACTTCTTGCATGAAGCCACAAAGAACCCAAACCTGAAATCAAAGAACTCACAGATAGGAAAATCTATCTATCCCTACAAATGCACATCTAACATACATCTATAGAATATCATCAACACATAAATACATTCATCAACATACACATAATAACATGTAGGAAAAACTTCTCTTATTGTATTAATCAAGAATGCCTGATTACAATGTGTTCAAGCTCGAACTGCAACAAAGTCTTGGCTCTCCTCTCCTATCTCTCTATTCTCTCTGCCTTAATCTATCAACTCTACTGCCTACAGATACAAAGTTTCTTTTTACAAAAAGGGGCTCCTTGAGCCCTTCCCTCCATCCTCACAAACTCTCATTAATTACAATGAATTACATTGAATGGGCCATCTAATCTGAATTGGATCTAGATCCCCATTAACATGTTATCCATTAAGGAAACTCTAACTATAGCCTTCTCAAAGGAACATCTTGGCTCTACCAGCCTTACAAACATTTAATACATTTTCAAAATTTGAAAACGAGAGGGTTGCGCCTCTCTCCTTCCATTGAATCTATGCTTGATGTGCTGGCTGGCTGGCACTTGATKACATGGAGTGATGCTCCTGCATCATACTCCTCAGCTRCAAAAATCAYGAGCTCCTGCTCATGAGCTTCCCAACACCGCTATTGAAATCCACCTGGATCCCAAATAGTTATTTGGAGTTCTCCATCCATTCCATMGCCTTGTTGTTGTTKCATCTGTTRCCCTGCTGCTATGGTAGGTTCTCCTCTGCTCATATTCTCTTTGTTGACARCGTCTRCTGATCTGATCATTAGCCTTMTGATCCCCTCAAYTATCCCATCCAACTGCTCCYGAGGTTGKCTCTCCTTTTGCAGCCTKCTCCACTRCACTTCTTCCCTACAAATGGGTAGATCAACTAGATATCCCATGCCATGTTCTTCCTCYGTGGMCTTAGCTTGCCATCTTGCTACAAAATTCAGCTCTGCAGTCATCATCTGTTCARCTCCCTAGCTGAAATTTCTGAGTGATTCCTTGGAATGCTCCTCTGCTAACATMCATATGAYTTTTTTCTCATGGTAGTCATCTATTGGCTCTGGATGGTTCAACCAATCCTCTAACRTTTCTATCTCCTTATCCCATGGAGTGAGCATCTTAACTGTGTGCTCCTCTTCTTTTCCTTGGGMAACTTCTAATATYTTCTCCTTCATCATGGTAGTCAYCACTGGTTRTCTTTCTATTGTTGTTGCATTGGCAACACACATGCTRGCCTCAACTRGGCTATATGGCAGGAAGACCTTTATCCCTCCAATCATCAAAATKMTCTTCTGATATTCCTCTATCAACTCTCCTCACTGATATGAACTCACCTTTGAGTTCATGAGACTTTCAGATAGTCTCAACTRCTCTCCCTTGCCCACTTGGCAATATGKGATTTCCTCTCTTCCTCTACCCACCTGGTAGTCTATGAGATTAGCTGATCCCATCTCAGTKCCCTCYTGGCAATTTGAACTTTCAACATCGCCCTCCTGGTAGCATACAAGACCTTCACTTGAYCCCTTTCTATTGCCCACCTGGAAATTTGAAAGTCCWTCTCTAACCACTTGAYAGTMTTTGAGWTCYAGTGAGCCCATCTCATTTCCCACCTAGCAAYTTGAACTTTCAACACTTCCCTCCTGGYAGCATACGAGACCTTCACTTGATCTCTTTCTATTGCCCMCCTGGTAATTTGAAAGTCCATCYCTRCCCACTTGGCAGTCTATGAGATCTCTGCTTGATCTCTCCTCTTCATCACTGAGATTCTTCCCAGTCTCTAGTTCAMAGATGCACTCCAGMTCCTCTTCATCACTGAGATTCTTCCCARTCTCTRGTTCACAGATSCACTCCARCTCCTCTTCATCACTGAGGCTTTCAACATACCTCATCCATTCTYTCAATAGMCTTCGTTGTCTTCCAGCCAAYAATTTCTTGACTGGCCACTTTKCTTTCCTCCTCAGAGGCCATTCATATACCCAATGCGGCTTTGCATCCYGTTGCATCCATAGTGCAAGCTCTTCCATTCTCGCCCTTATCTTAACAAGTTCTCTATCCATTTCATCTTTTCTTTGTTGCTAATGGTTCTTCTTTCCACTGCATCCATGKCCTTTAGTAGTCATCTTCTTGTTCCTTTCTATCCTCCTGGMAAACTTGTTGTTKTCAKTCTGCAACTGAGAKCACTTCCAGCATCTCCTACAATCCACCTAACTGTACCATTTGACTGCARTRTCCTGCAATAACCTTCACCTTTTAYCTGTCTCCTATAGGCTCTTCTTCACCTYGCTTCCTCTTTTGCCTGAAATATACGGGCAAAAACCTGCTCTGATACCACTTTGGTGTGTATCAAACTACCTRTTTTCCTCTAGCTCCCTMTACCTGAAATATATAGACAAAATCARGCTCTRATACCACAYTGACGCAGACCCCTGACCCTCTGTCCGAGATCCACACAGGATCGTTCTAAAATCTCCTCAGGTTGAAGMAACTCCTTTGGTTCCTTGYTGAAACCTTCAACGAATCCAATCCAAAGGTCCTTCATGAAAACTCCACCTRCACCACATGCACYAGGTGTGAGTCTTTGCCTCCACATGACCACAACCCARGCCTTAGCRCAAGCACCTTTCRTGACTCGTGATCTCGYGAGTTTGTGAATTGAATACYCTCAAATCCAAACCTTTGATACCTGAGAGTKCTATMTGGGTATGKCCCCTTCCTTGCTAGCRCCTCTATAAGMGACCATCGCTAGGGCCTAACTCTAACACCCCATGCAACTCACAACTTCACGAGTTGAAGTGTTGAKCCCTCGCGCTCCTCCTTTGCGAATCCCCAAAAYGTGATAAGTCAACAATGGGTTGACTCCTGCCAAGGTGATGCRTGTAYGCCACATGTCKCCTACTTCCACCTTTCTCTAGGAACTTAATGTTTGTTCCACCTRTCAACCATGCRGTCCCCACCTAACGGATGTGACGTGTGTTAGCTCAAGCCCTTGGCACTCGACACTTTGCGACTTCAGTGATCAAGGTGAAACTCCTTCACCCTCCAAAACCCCAATACACGATGTAGCGAGGAACCAAATCTCATGACTCTCCTTCCTCCTCGATCGACGGTTCAGGTCGAATTGTGATCTCGCGACTCGGGGGTTTGTAGCGCAAAGGACTCTGCCTCCCCACTCGCAATACCTAAATTCGTGAGATGATCTATATCTTTACCACCTGTCCTTTAGAATGGACGGTCATGATGCTTTCGAGACTTGACGAGTCCTCTTCCTTCTACTATTACAAGGTTTAAACCTCGTGCACCTTTTTTGGATCCAACGGCTCATGGTAACTCAACACTTCTCCCTGAAGTGTCTCCACCATTCGTTTTAGCTACTCTCCTGCGCGACCTCCTCCTATTGTTTGGACGTAGATTCAATGGTCCAGATATTTTCTCCCAGTGTTGATCTAATGACAGCTATAGCTCCCTCCTGAGCTTGCACCTCTTCCTTTCCCTTAGAATATTTTCGACGCTTGAAGGACTCGAGCTTCGATGATTCTCTTGTGAGCCCAGTTCCCTTGGGTCTCGTCTATGTTATGGAAACGCTTCCCCTCCTAATCTTTCTTCTCTCTAAAACCTTGAAAGGTATTCTCTGTGTGTGCTCTTCTTGCACATTCTCTTCTGAGCTTATGCACTTAGAACAAGTCCACTCTCGCACACTCCTTGTGCTACTAAGATTTCGAAAAAACTCATATTTGAGGCTGTTTCTTGGAAATAAATACCTCAGGCCCTCTTGGCATCCTTCTACTCAAGCACTCCTTGCTAAACAAATAGATTATTCAGTAACTTTGTGAGTGTCTTTCTCCTTGACACTTCTCCTATTTCAGAACTCAAAAGAGAGTTCTTCTAGGTGCACTCCTTTCACTCGTTTGATGCCCTCCTAGCATAGCTTCTACAGAATCTTCAGAATCTCTGTCTTCTTACTGAACTCAAAATAGATTTCTCCTAAATGCATCTTGCGCATTTTCTCAATGCCCTCCTGGCAGAGCCTCACAGAATTATCAGAAATTTTGTCTTCCCTATGGCCTCCTCTGTACAATTCTTCCTTCAAGGTGCTCAACAACCTTGAGTCTTCCTCCTTGAGTCAATGACTTCCTCTAGTGCATCCTCTTGGCACATCTTTGTCTAAATTCCGCATAATTCAGAAGTTCACTCTATGCACTGGCTTACAGAACCCACAGTGTTCTGTCATGCAACCTCTTGCATGAAGCCACAAACAACCCAAAAATGAAATCAAAGAAATCACAAATAGGAAAATATATCTATCCCTAAAAATGCACATCTAACATACATCTACAGCATATCATCAACACATAAAGACATTCATCAACATACATAGAATAACATGCAGGAAAAACTGCTCTGATTGTATTAATCAAGAATGCATGATTACAATGTGTTTGAGCTCGGACTGCAATAGAGTCTCGGCTCTCCTCTCCTATCTTTCTATTCTCTCTGCCTTACTCTATCAACTCTACTGCCTACAGATACAAAGTTTCTTATTGCAAAAGGGGGCTCCTGGAGCACTTCCCTCCATCCTCACCAACTCTCATTAATTACAATAAATTACATTGAATGGGCCATCTAATCTGAATTGGATCTATATACCCATCAAAATGTCAACCATTAAGGCAACTCTAACTACAACCTGCTCAAAGGCACGGCTTGGCTCTACCATCCTTACAAACATTTAATACATTTTCAAAATTTTAAAATGAGAGGGTTGTGACTCTCTCCTTCCATTGAATGTGTGCTTGATTTGCTAGATGGCTGGCGCTTGATGACATGGAGTGATGCTCCTACATCAATTCCGTAAGATGATATTGGTAGTAAGTAAGCAATTCCTTTTCCATATCAGCATGTTGTTGAATTTCTTTACCTTGCTCTGAAATTAGATGGGTGATGTGATTGGTTTGGCACCTCTGGACCATGGATCCATGGAAGAATTTGTTATTTTCTCCCCCTCTTTCAGCCACAGGATGCAAGATTTTTGTCTCCAAAGAACTTCTTCCTGTTCTTTTCTTTATGCAATCTAGTTGTTGAGGAGTGTTTCCTATGTTTTTATAACTTTCATTAGACCCTGTGTCTAGATCTACTATTGTAGTGTTTGCATTTGTTGTTATAGATGCTCATGTGCTTGGAAAATGTCGTCGAAAGTGGACTTGTTCCAGATTTTGAGGTGTTGCTTGAGGTTTTTTAGTCTTTGTTGAAATATGTACATCGGGGTTCCTATTTGGATGGGAGCCTCTTCCCCCCAAGTATTGATGTTTTCTTGGAAATCTGGGTGAGTCAACTAGAATTTTTCAAAATGGAAAGGTTTTCTGCCTGGGGTGCCAGTGATGTTGAGGGTTAGAAGAATTGGCCAGTGATCTGAAATTGTGGTATTGATGACTGTGGAATTCCATTCTAGATCGTACATCATGATGGCTTAATAAATTAGGAAGCAGTCTAGTCTACTAGATACATGTTGGGCCCCCAAGCGTCTGTTGGACCAGGTAAACGGCCCATTGTCTGTTTCGACGCCAATGAGGTTCAATAGGCCTATGGTACGATTAAAGAGAATGTTTTCATTCCCCAGGGAGAAATTACCTCCATTTTTTTCCTCTAGCCCCATGATCATATTGAAATCGTCCCCAAGGATACACCTTTGGGGGCCTAAATGTTCTGCTACCCATTCCATGTGTTGGAGGAATGATTCTTTGTCCCCTAGTCTAGGGGGTCCATAGACATTTGTGATGTAGCATTGTTTGTTTTAACTAATGAGGTGAAAAGAGGTTTCCATGGTCCATTTGGAAGTAAAAATGTTTTCAAGTAGAATGGTGGCTAGATTCCAGAGCAGTGCAAGACCTCCTTCTTCCCCATTAGTGTCCACTTCCACTTGTTGTGCATGTGTCCAACATCATTGAAGCATTGTTTGTGCCTCTGTTCCCACACATTTCGTTTCCTATAGGATTAGTATGTCTGGTTTGTTTTCTCTTTGCGTTAAGGCCTCTTATGTTCCAAGATAGTATCTTCATGAAGAAGGTGAGGGTTGGAGGGGGGGAAGCTATCCAAGATCAAATGAATTTGACCTGATTTGACAAGAAAGTTATCGACATCCTGGATGAGCTGGTGTTTCAGTTTCCTACCTCTCTTTTTCTCCTCCTTTGTAGTTTTGCGTTGTTCCTTAGAGGTTTCTTTTTGTATTCCCAGGTTTGTGTTGGCTTGGGCTTTACCTCCTACAGAAGAGTTAAGGAATACTTTGTGCACCTTGCGCAGCTGGTCGGGCAGTATGGTATATAGTTACTGCTCATGATAGGCTTGTTCGAGATGCACCATATTGATACCTGCCAGCTCTTGATCTTCCAAGTCCATGTCTGAATCCCCCATTTACAGCCTGAGAGTGGTTGGAAGGGAGGCCACTGTGACTAGTGGTTGAGGAAGATAGGACAGGGGTATATTGCATGAAAGGGATTTGATCGGTTGCAAGGGTTGTTAGAGAGTTAGTAGAGGACGAGGGGGTATCCAACGGGGTTTGAAGGGCATCAAAATATTTCTTGGTAGGGGGTCCAATAAGGGCCTGGGGGGGTGCCCTTATCACATGGTTCTTTCGATGACCTATGACCTCAATGAAGTCATCCTTGGGTTTGTTAGATTCCTCCTGAGCTAGCTTGGGGGGGTTATTTAAAGGGAATTTTGGGAATAGATGTCCATGATCGTGACACTTGCGACATCGGAAGAGGATGTGCTCATAATATAAGGTTTGAGACCATTCCTTGTCTTGGTAATCCAGGATAATGGTTCCAGGGAGGGGTTTCGATATATTTAAATAAACACAGATGCGGGCATAAGCAGTGTACCTTCTTTGTTTTGTTTCCTCCGAAGCTTTGACATAGCTACCGATGGTGTTCCCAATCCCTACGAGGATATCCTCCAACTAAAATTCATGTGGGAGCGAGTATAGCCTTAGAAAACCCGAGCATGGGTGAAGTCTTCCTTTTTCGGGTTGAATCTCTTTGTCTAGAATCGGAGAAAAAGGTATGTCGAGTTGTAGAAGTATGCCCCCCCTTCAAATATTCAATGTATGTCCTCTAGATTATGAAATATGATTGTAAAGAAGCCTTTTGATCCTAGTTGGAGGTCTTAATGACCCTTGGGTTTCCACCAGTGGTGAATCCATTTGACTAGGTCTTTTTTAGAAGGCCATAACCCCAGGAATTTACCTATCAAAGCAAAATCTCTCATATATTTTTTTTTATCCTCCATTCTTAGCGATCTGATGGTATATTTGGGAACTATCAGGGCTTGTAGAATGCATTTGTTGGGTTACCAGGTTCATTTGGTTCTTGGTTGATTGGTTTCTGGGTCGATGTCCATCGGTTTTTCCTTCAACATTTCATCCTCCTAGATTAATTTTTGAATGTCGTCCAACATTTCGAAGGTTGGGAATTTGAAGTGAGTGGAGTTGTGCTCCTTCCTTGTGACAGTACTATAGGAGGGGGCTAAGGGCCCCCCTCCCTCGACATCTGTGGCCATGGCTATGGAATAAAGGCGATGAATGGAGGAAGGTTTCAGAGCATAACCCTAGCACAAGATACATATAATTTGGGTTCACATGTTATAGTTATAATTACTAAAATTAATACAAACACATTAAAACATCACAAATAAACAATGACTCTTTAGAAATTATTACTTTCTTATCATATCTATTATAATTATAATAAACAAATAATATATAAATATAGAATTTGTAAATGAAAAGAGCGTCAATTATACATCAATATTCTAATAAGAATTTCTATCAAAATGTTTTGTGTATGTACATTTACATTTACTTTTTCAAATTTTTGTTTACTGGAGAATAAAAGAATATAAGTAAATTGAAGGGGGTTCTTACATAGAGATCATCATGGTGCACAATCCCTCAAGAAACCCAAAATGGTACTCTCTATATCTCATGTCCTCTGATGCCAACTTCCCCACCCCTTTGTTTGTCACCACTAATGAAAATATCATGAAGAAAAGTAGCAATATTATGAGTAGAAACATCGCAAACAATTATTTACATATCATGCATGAAACCATAAAGCAGGTGCCTATGAATCCATCCAAAGAAACCAACATTATCAAAAGTACAAGAACTACAACCATCTTGGTTAGGAACTTCTCACAGTCTATCCCATGCCTCATCTCCAACCACACAAAGAATCCGATGATTGGAATTAATGACATATGGTACATGTTATGTTATGATTTAACATAAAGGTGAGAGTTTCTAATTTACCCTAGAGATGAATATAGAGAAATTGTTCACCATATAAATTCCTATTGGTGTAATTACTCTGTATTTTGGGAGGAAACATTTTACAATGTTCTAAGTATGATGAAAGAGTTCTGAGGATAGTGTTTTGGTCCTTGATATTTACTTTCACTTTGTGTTATGAGATGAAATCATTGTCATGTATTGAATATGTATAAGGTTGAGATTGTTAGGAAATTCAATTGCTTAAATTACTTTACTTTAAATTATCAACCAGGGAGCTCGTAAGCTTGTGAGAAGCCGAAAAAATATATGTAGGAGTAGGCAACTAACTCTAAGCTAAGAAAGATAAAAAAATGTCAAGAATTGGAAAAATTAGAAGATCTTATGTTGTAGGTTGAGTCCTATAGATTCTCGGCTATATCTTGGATTCTCAGGGTTAACAACATTCAAATCTTTGATTCACACCACACTTGACTGGGGGCAAAAAGTCACAATCAGGCAACGTAACTGAGTTTTGTAAGCTCTGAAAGGTGTGTATGACAAATTTCCACATGACCACGGTGCCCAAAATCGCCTGACATGGGGGATTTGAAAGTTGCCCCCTATGTCGGATTTGCATTGTGCCCCACTAAACTAAACCCTAGTTTTATAGGTCCTCTAACAAACACTGTTTTGGGTGACAAAATCACATGAGAGGGGTCCTCCTAGATAAAATATGGTGCCATAAATCCAACATAGCTAACATTTCATCAACCCGAGGCACGATTTGGGTGTTATGGTGAGTTGCAACTTGCCTCCTAAAGCCATTCAGGGACACAATGACAATTTGGTCTGGGGCATATAATCACAACCGAGCGATGTAACTGAGTTTCGTAAGCTCCAAAAGGTGGGTATGACCAACACCCACATGACCACGATGCCCACAATCACCTGACACACGGGCTTTGAAAGTATCCCCCTTGTGCCAGATTTTCATTATGCCTTACTGAGCTAAACTCTAGTTCTGAATATTCTCTAACAAGCAATTTTATGGGTGACGAAATCATAGGATAGCAGTCCTCCGAGTTGCAATCCAGTGCCAGTAGTACAAAAAAATATCATTTTGTCGATCTGAGGCACGATTTTGGTGGTATGGCGAGTTGCAACTCGCCTCTTGAATCCATTCAGGGACACAATGACAATTTGGTTTGAGGGCACAAAATCACAACCGAGCAACGTAACAGAGTTTTGTAAGATCCAGAAGGTATGTATGACCAATGACCACACAACCTTGGTTCCTATAATTTCTCGATAGAGAGGCTTTGAAACTTGACCCCCTGTGTTGAATTTGCATTCTGCATCACTGAGCTAAACCCTAGTTCCGGAGATCCTTTAAAAACCACTTTTTTGGATGACATAATAATAGGAGAGGGGTATTCTTAGCTAGAATCTGGTGCCAGGAGTCCAACAGAACTAGTGCTTCATCGAACCGAGGCATGGTTTGGGTGCTATGGAGAGTTGCAACTTACCTCTTGAAGCCATTAAGAATCACAATGACAATTTTGTCCAAGGGAACATAATCAAAATTGACTGATGTAACTAATTTCTGTAAGCTCCAAAAAGTGTGTATGACCAACGCCCACATGACCCCCTATTTTGGAATTTCATTTTTCCTCATTGAGCTAAACCCTAGTTCTAGAGATCGCCATAGCACCCAAACCATGTCTCGAATCGATGAAACACTAGTTCTGTTAGACTTCTGGCACCAGATTTCAACTAGGGGGACCCCTCTCCTATGATTTCATCGCATAGAAAAGTGTTTTCTAGAGGATATCCGCAACCGGGGTTTTGTTGAGTGAGGAACAATAAAAATACAATGCAAGGGGTCAACTTTCAAAGAATCTGTGTCAGGAGATTGTGGGCACCATGGGTGTGTGGGTGTTGTTCATACACACCTTCTGGAGGTTACAAAACTCAGTTACATCGCCCAGTTGTGATTTTAGGCCCACATACCAAATTGTCATTGTGT
>JZKD02S1806612.1:13271-24986 GCA_000966675.3 Picea glauca | reverse complement strand
TGAAAAATTTCTAGTCAACAGATGATACTATGAATTATAGGGTTATAAAAGTGGCTCTACCTGGGGATGGCAGCTCTTTTTGGGAGGTGTCAAGAACCACAGACCTATGAACATGCAGACCGGTTGACGCACATGTCCTCCCTGACGCGTCTGCGCTCACTAGGACCTTCTTCCCTCAGGCCCGAAGAGCTATAATGCCCTCAGTTCCCATATCGGGACCTTTCTTCACCCACATGATACTCGGTTGATCTCCCGATAGTTGTCTCAGGAAATAGGGTTTCGCGATATCCCGAAACCTGAGTGCATTCTCTAGTGCAACTCCACACCCCAAACCCCGATAGGTCAACAATCAACACTCTGTATGTCAGGGATTTCCCTATCGGGAAATCGGCACATGAAATGTCATATTTCACTGCCATCTCCAAAACCCGAACTCTGATTCAACGCCACCTGTATCCCACTAACATATGTGGTCCCACACTTCCATGACACTTCGGGATTTCGCAGGACAAAAATCCACGATAATAGAGTTCTTCGATGTCGAGAACCCCGAATTCCCGAACCCCGATTCCTAGGGATCCTTCGACACGCATCCCTTCGATCAATGGTTATGATTTTGTCAGGATATCGCGGATCACGATATTGTCGCTTCTGCTCCACCACCTTGGTGCTCCAACTCGCGATACACCGATACGCGATGGCTCGTGTAGATCTAACGGTCCCTATGAACCCAGATTAACGGCGCTACTTCCTCCTGAGCTCCGAACTCCAAATGCTCGCACAGTAATCTCCGCGCACCTTTGAGAAATCTAGCGGTTCTCGGGTTCTCGCGGGATCCCTCCACGAGATTTTAACCATCCGTCCTTCTTTTTCTCTTTTGTGCGCCCCTCCTCTTGAGGTTAAATCGTGTGCTACTTCTCCAGATCCAACAGATGACGGGATTTCTCCACGAGATTCGACGGCTTTCGGTCCTCCTCTCCTGTGTGCTTCCTCCGGTGCCCCTGCTGGATGTGAGCTTCTCGACGGTCCAAATCTCTTCACTCCGCTCGATCTGACAGCTCCTGTTGCTCCCTCCTGGACTTCCTGCGTGTACAAGAACGCTATCCCTCCTGATCTTTGCTTCCCCCTATCGAACCCTCGAAGGATTCGATGACTCTTGTATCTTTGCAGAGTCTTTTCTCTCAAAACGCTATCTGTCCTGAGCTTTCGCGAGTACTCAGACCCCTTGGGGGATTTTTTCTTCTTTCCTCTTCTTTCATAGATGGAGAATGAACTGGATGCCCTCCTGGCTATCCTACACTCCAGTAACCTCTGGTTGAATGCTTCTAGGTATTCAACAACCCAGTGAAAGTTCCCTCAGTGGACTATTTCTTCCAATGGAAGAACTCAAAGAGTTATCTATTCTCCTATGCCTTCTTGCACGCTTCTCAATGCCCTCCTGGTAGAGTACTTTCCTTCCACCAAATGTTTAGTAGTTCTGGGTCCTTGTGCACCTATGCACTTGCTCAATGCCCACCTGGCAGAGCTTCTACAGAATTCTTAATGATTCTGGCCTTTCTGAACTCACAATGGAGTTCTTCTTCAACGCAACCCATGTGTATTCTCAATGCCCACTGGGCAGAGCTCTCAGAACCCTCAGTGATTCTGGTCTTGCGACTGTGTATTCTCTCACAACCTTGCCTCTTGAGGTATTCAGTAACCTCAAAGGTCTTCCTTCTCCATGAGTTGTTGATTTCAGTTATGTGCCTCAGCAAGTCTCTGTCTGACTCCTCACAAGTTCAGAAGTGCTTCCTCTGTGCACTGGTATTCAGAGTCTCAACACTCTGTCATGCCCTCATGGCATGAAACCTCAAAGAGCCTCAAGCTTGAAATCAAACAAAACTTTCTGCAATAGCATGATAACAATATACAAATGCAGCATATAATGAACACACACACAGACATGCATCTAATGACAGAAAATGCAGAAAAACTGCTCTGTATTAATAATGGCAAATGCCTATATATTTTACAAGGTGTTCCTGAGCTCTCTCTGGCACTTCTCTCTACCTGCCTTTTTTTTTTTTTTCCTTTTTTCAAATGAGATCTCCCATCTCTTTTACACTGAGGGCTTAATTGAGTGCTTCCCTCTAGGATTTACCTACCCTAATAAATTACAATCAATGGGCTATCTAGTCCAGAATCGAATCTAGATCTTAGCCATACACATTAGAGGCCTATCTTATCTATAGCCTGTGCTAAGGCATGGATTTCCTGGCTCAACAGCCTAAGCACATTTAATTACATTCAATTTAATTTCAAAATGAGGTTGCGCCTCTCTTTTTGCATATGAATTCATGCGCGCTGACGTGGCTGGATGACATGGAGCGATGCTCCTGCATCATACTCCATAGTTGCAAAAATCATGAGCTCCTGCTCATGAGCTTCCCCTGTAGCTGTTGGAATCCTCCTGGGTCCCAAACAAGTCTTTGGAGTTTTTCATCTGCTCCATTCTATTGCTGCTTCCGTTGCACTGCGGCTGCTGCTCTCCTTCTTCTCAGCTGCTCCTTGCTGCCAGTGCCTACTGATTTCAACATCAGCTCTCTGATCTCCGCGATCACTTCATCCAGCTGCTCCCTTGGATGGTCTTGTTGTTGCAGTCTCCTCAGCTCCAAAAATTTTTGGCCATTGGGCAGATCACTATGATCTCCCATGCTATCTTCTTCATCTTCATCTTCATCTTTATTTGTGGCCTCAAGTTGCCATTCTATTTCCGACTTCAACTCTGCAGTCCCCCTTTGATCGACTTACTGTTCAGTCATCTTTCCTGACAACTCAAATTCTGCCAGTTCTCTCGCTGTCTTTGGATTGTTTAACCAATCCTCCAGCATCTCCAGCTCCATCCCCCATGGAATGATAATTCTATCTGCTCGCTCCTCGGCTTCTTTTGCTGTTAGCTTCAGTGCTACAACTTCTTTCTCTTCAGCTTCTTGGCTGAAACTGATGAGCCATCCCTCAAGATGCTCATCATTTTCTTCCGCTTTTACTTCTTCTTCTTCTGCTGCAAATTCCCCTGTTGCAGTCTTTTCAACTTCAACGCTGAATGCGTTGAGACATTCCTCGGAATGCTCACTTTCTTCTTTCATTTCTACTTGGGCAGATTTCAAAGTCTGCACTACTTCTTCTTCTTCGACAGTCATCGTCAACTGTGACTGTTCTTCTGCTGCTGCTGCGCCTGCAATACAACTTTCTGCCTCCTCCTGGGCCCCTGGTAGGAATAATTCGATTCTCCCAATCATTAGAATATCATCCCGATATTCCTCTATCAGCTCCACTGGCTGAATCCAAATCACTTCAGAGTTTATGAGACCTTCAGACAGTCTCACCTGCTCATCCCTGCCCACTTGGCAATATGGGATGCTTCCGCTGCTTCCCTGAAAGACCATGAGATCAACTGATCCCATCTTCATCAGCACTCCTTGCTGAATTGAATCCTCCATGAGACCTCCAGTCAGTCCCAATTTCTCATTTCTGCCCACCTGGCAGTTTGACCCACTTCCGCTGCCCTCCTGGCAGTCTTCGAGATCCCGCAGTGATCTCTGATCATTGCCCAGCTGGCAATGCAAAATTCCTTCGTTGTCCTCATGAAAGTCTTTGAGATCCTCATCTGATCTCCATCTGTTTCCCTCTTGGCACTCTGGAATTCCTTCTTCTCTATGTTCATGGCAACTTTTGAGATCCTCAGATGATCCCATCTCATCTTCCTCATCATCCCAATCATTGAGACTTCTTCCAGTCTCTGGCCAACAGTAACAAATCATCTCTTCTTCTTTGGCCTTGAAGTCTTCAGCATACCTCAACCATTTTCTTAACAGCCTCTACTGTCTTTTGACCATCAACTCCTTGATTGGCCATTTCACTTTTGCCACCTTCATGGGCCATTCATATACCCATCTCGACTTTTTATTTTGCCGCATCTTCATTTCGGGCTCCTCCATCTCTCGCTTTATGTCAATGAGCTCTTTATCCATTTCTGCTGCTCTCATCAGCTTGGAGCTCTTCGTTTCAGCATGTTTATGGCCTTCAGTAACCATGCTGCTGTGTCTATATACCTCCCTAGAAGATCTGCTGCTATCACTCCACATCTCTGAGTGTCCCAGCTTCATCTTCTCACAGTCCTGCTAATTGTCTGCTCGATTGTTGCCGGCTTGCAAACAATCACCTTACAGAGTCCTCAGTAACTTTGTCTTCCTCTTTTTCTTTCTCTCTTCACCTACAGTCTACAGATGAAATTCGGCTCTGATACCACTTTGACGCACACGTCCTCCCTTACGCATCCGCACTCACTAGGACCTTCTTCCCTCAGGCCTGAAGAGCTATAATGCCCTCAGTTCCTGTATCAGGACCTTTCTTCACCCACAAGATACTCGGTTGATCTCCTGGCAGTTGTCTCGGGAAATCAAGTTTCGCGATATCCCAAAACCTGAGTGCATGCTCTCATGCAACTCCACACCCCGAACCCCGATAGGTCAATGGTCAACACTCTGTATGTCGGGGATTTCCCTATCAAGAAATCGGCACATGAAATGTCATATGTCACTGCCGTCTCCAAACACCGAACTCCGATTCAATGCCACCTGTATCCCACTAACATATGTGGTCCCACACTGCCACAACACTTCGGGATTTCACGGGTCGCGAATCCACGATAATAGAGTTCTTCGATGTCAAGAACCCCGAATTCCTGAACCTCGATTCCTAGGGATCCTTTGACACGTGTCCCTTCGATCAACGGTTATGATTTTGTCAGGATATCACGAATCGCGATATCGCCATTTCTGCTCCACCACCTTGGTGCTCCAACTTGTGATACGTCGATATGCAATGGCTCATGCAGATCTAACAGTCCCTATGAACCCATATCAATGGTGCTACTTCCTCCTGAGCTCTGAACTCCAAATGCTCGCACAGTAATCTCCGCGCACCTTTGAGAAATCTAACGGTTCTCGGGTTCTCGCGGGATCCCTCCAGGAGATTTTAACCATTCGTCCTTCTTTTGCTCTTCTGTGCACCCCTCCTCTTGAGGTTAAACTGTGCGCTACTTCTCCCGATCCAATGGATGATGGGATTTCTTCACGAGATCCGACGGCTGTCGGTCCTCCTCTCCTGTGTGCTTCCTTCGGTGCCCCCTGTTGGACGTAAGCTTCTCGACGGTCCAAATCTCTTCACTCCGCCCGATCTGACAGCTCCTATTGCTCCCTCCTGGGCTTCCTGTGTGTATAAGAACGCTATCCCTCCTAATATTTGCTTCCCCATATCGAACTCTCGAAGGATTTGATGACTCATGTATCTTTGCAGAGTCTTTGTTCTCAAAGCGCTATCTGTCCTGAGCTTTCGCGAGCACTCAGACCCCTTGGGGGATTTTGTCTTCTTTCCTCTTCTTTCAAAGATGGAGAATGAACTGGATTCCCTCCTGGCTATCCTACACTCCAGCAACCTCTGGTTGAATGCTTCTAAGTATTCAGCAACCCAGTGAAAGTTCCCTCAGTGTATTCTTTCTTCCAATGGCAGAACTCAAAGAGTTTTCTATTCTCCTATGCATGCTTGCACGCTTCTCAACGCCCTCCTGGCGGAGTACTTTCCTTCCACCAAATGTTTAGTAGTTCTGGGTCCTTGTGCACCTATGCACTTGCTCGATGCACACCTGGCAGAGCTTCTACAGAATCCTTAATGATTCTGGCCTTTCTGAACTCACAATGGAGTTCTTCTTCAACGCAACCTATGCGTATGCTCAATGCCCACTGGGCAGAGCTCTCAAAACCCTCAGTGATTCTGGTCTGCGAATATGTATTCTCTCACAGCCTTGCCTCTTGAGGTATTCAGTAACCTCAAAGGTCTTCCTTATCCATGAGTTGTTGATTTCAGTTATGTGCCTTAGCACGTCTCTGTCTGACTCCTCACGAGTTCAGAAGTGCTTCCTCTGTGCACTGGTATTCAGAGTCTCAACACTCTGTCACGCCCTCATGGCATGAAACCTCAAAGACCCTCAAGCCTGAAATCAAGCACAACTCTCTGCAATAGCATGATAACAATACACAAATGCAACATATAATGAACACACACACAGACATGCATCTAATGACAAAAAATGCAAAAAAACTGCTTTGTATTAATAATGGAAAATGCCTGTATATTTTACAAGGTGTTCCTGAGCACTCTTTAGCACTTCTCTCTACCTNNTTTTTTTTTTCCTTTTTTCAAATGAGATCTCCCATCTCTTTTACACTGAGGGCTCAATTGAGCATTTCCCTCCAGGATTTACCTACCCTAATAAATTACAATCAATGGGTTGTCTAGTCCAGAATCGGATCTAGATCTCAGCCATACACATTAAAGGCCTATATTATCTACAGCCTGCGCTAAGGCATGTATTTCCTGGCTCAGCAGCTTAAGCACATTTAATTACATTCAATTCAATTTCAAAATGAGGCTACGCCTCTCTTTTTTCATATGAATGCATGCGCGCTGACGTGGTTGGCTGACATGGAGCGATGCTCCTGCATCACCGGTGTTTTATCCATTGGGTTGATCCCAAAATCTTATTCTGCAACTTGTACCTATTTTGATCTTGCAACTGAAACCAAATTAAAACAAAGACTACTAAAAAAGAGATGCTCGGAATGTTGAGCTTATTTGCATTCTCCTACCTACCCTATGCTACTGATAATTTTGTTAAATGAAATAATACAAAAATGCCAATGAAGCCAATCAAGTAGCTGCTGAGACCAGTGGACTGCTTGACTGCTTGTTTACACATTCAAAAAGACAGCCTGACCCTTTGACCATAGATTCAAAATTGCAAAGTGTAATGACCGTTGCTGAAAACATGATTGATCTTTACAACAGAGACCTCAACAATCTTGAAGAACAAAAGTAATGTCAGAGATAGATTGAGGCTCTACAGTGAAAAAATTCTCCATATAGGTAGCTATAGGGTCAAGGTAGAAATGACATGTTCCTTGATTTTTGGATTTTTCCAAGTAAGGGACATGCTCTGGCATTGTATCTATATTATTTTCATCCTCATGCATTTCCTGACATGGCTACAAATTTTCTGATGGGTTTTGAAATGATGCTTCTACTGAACACACCCTTGTAGCTGACTGTCTAATCATATCCCTATCATAACAACTTTTTATCCCATGGTTGAATGATGGAAAATTACTTTGACAACACAGGTCATCCAACCGATCAACTATTGGATCTTCAAAATACTGACAAGACTCTTGCATTGATTCAAATGAAATTTCCTGACTTTTTATGTATTTATCCTTCAACGCTTGTTCAAGAGTCTCCTTCAAAATTTGAAATGAATTAAAGAACAATGGTACAGAGTTCTTTTGGATTAACTCATAATTTGTCTCAGGCTCTAAGCTTTCATTAAGAATTTGAAAATCAATGTAGGTCAAGGGTTGTGATTCTGGGTTTAGAACAACCTCCATATCCTTAATGGCATCTTCAACTGATTGATCAGAGAAATTTTTGTCTTCACTATTTTAAACTGGCCTAGAGTTTCTATTCAGAAATTGAAAAGATGAGAAACATAAGGGCAAAGTGTTTTCACTTACTTTGATATTTTCTGCACTTTGATCATTGTTGTCATAATTTCCATGTGCAGATTGATTGTTATATATCAGCTATAACTAATCTTCTTCCTGCCAACAACATGTTGCTGGTTTCTATGAACAATCAACCTCTATTTCAGCCTCATGATCATCATCATATTGGTCACACTTGGGTAAATCATCCATGGATGAAATGCCACCGAACATGCATATCATGTCAGGAGAATCTTCCACCACTCTCTGATTTTGAACTTCATCTTCGATTGTATGTTGAATGGAATACATGAAAGAATCATTATCCAAACCATGGTACCAAGGGTGAAAAGAAAAATGTTTGGGAACTATGACATTTTCTTTCTCTGAAATCAATGGAACATGATGTCTTTGGACAACAAGCTCCTCTTTTATGCTAATCTTCTGCATCATCTCTTCCACGGTGCTAGCTAGAATGTCTATTTTATCTTCTGAATATTTCAGCTGCTCCTTTTCTTTGTTCTTTACTTTTGACCTTTTGATCAACAAGTTGGCCTCCACATCAACTAAAACCTTTTGCATTTCTTCAAGACTTACAGTGTTCCTTTCTCTTAACTGAAATGTCATCTCGGGATCGAAGGCATCTGGGTAATGCAAGTGAGCTGATCCTGGGGGTGGCCTTATATCAACAGGTATTGCACGCTATGCCTTATTGAATCTGGATGAAAACTGATGTATTGTATCCCCTGGCTTTCTTTTCAAGTGGTCATACTCTTCTAGGATGAGGAAAAAATTTCCCATGACCACCCATCTATCTAGGAAAACTTGCATAAATTGATGAAAATTTCTGATATTTGCAGCTGGTAGATTTAAAAACCAATTCTTAACTTTTCCTTGCAAAGACAGGGAAAAAATCCTGATACAGACATCATCATCTTCGACCTCATAAAGGTCAAGGAAATCCTCAAGGTTTTGAATATGGTTTTCAGCAGTGATCTTCCATTTTCTCCATCAAACCTGGGCAGATTATTGATGTAATTGACAGAAAGGTCATGGAGAATAGGAGGCAAATCTAGAGGCTTGTATTGGTCTGGGAATTTTGCAAGAACATGAGATGAAGAAAGAGGATCACAACCATCCAGAGNAGAATTTGAAAATCAATGTAGGTCAAGGGTTGTGATTCTGGGTTTAGAACAACCTCCATATCCTTAATGGCATCTTCAACTGATTGATCAGAGAAATTTTTGTCTTCACTATTTTCAACTGGCCTAGAGTTTCTATTCAGAAATTGAAAAGATGAGAAACATAAGGGCAAAGTGTTTTCACTTACTTTGATATTTTCTGCACTTTGATCATTGCTGTCATAATTTCCATGTGCAGATTGATTGTTATATATCAGCTATAACTAATCTTCTTCCTGCCAACAACATGTTGTTGGTTTCTATGAACAATCAACCTCTATTTCAGCCTCATGATCATCATCATATTGGTCACACTTGGGTAAATCATCCATGGATGAAATGCCACTGAACATGCATATCATGTCAGGAGAATCTTCCACCACTCTCTGATTTTGAACTTCATCTTCGATTGTATGGTGAATGGAATACATGAAAGAATCATCATCCAAACCATGGTACCAAGGGTGAAAAGAAAAATGTTTGGGAACTATGACATTTTCTTTCTCTGAAATCAATGGAACATGATGTCTTTGGACAACAAGATCCTCTTTTATGCTAATCTTCTGCATCATCTCTTCCACGGTGCTGGCTAGAATGTCTATTTTATCTTCTGAAGATTTCAGCTGCTCCTTTTCTTTGTTCTTTACTTTTGACCTTTTGATCAACAAGTTGGCCTCCACATCAACTAAAACCTTTTGCATTTCTTTAAGACTTACAGTGTTCCTTTCTCTTAATTGAAATGTCATCTCGAGATCGAAGGCATCTGGGTAATGCATGTGAGCTGATCCTGGGGGTGGCCTTATATCAACAAGTATTGCATGATATGCCTTATTGAATCTGGCTGAAAACTGATGTATTGTATCCCCTGGCTTTCTTTTCAAGTGGTCATACTCTTCTAGGATGAGGAAAAAATTTCCCATGACCACCCATCTATCTAGGAAAACTTGCATAAATTGATGAAAATTTCTGATATTTGCAGCTGGTAGATTTAAAAACCAATTCTTAACTTTTCCTTGCAAAGACAGGGAAAAAATCCTGATACAGACATCATCATCTTCGACCTCATAAAGGTCAAGGAAATCCTCAAGGTTTTGAATATGGTTTTCAGCAGTGATCTTCCATTTTCTCCATCAAACCTTGGTAGATTATTGATGTAATTGACAGAAAGGTCATGGAGAATAGGAGGAAAATCTAGAGGCTTTTATCGGTCTGGGACTTTTGCAAGAACATGAGATGAAGCAAGAGGCTCACAACCATCCAGAGGTTTAGCAAGAGTAGGAGATAAAGAAGGAGGCTTATGTCTCACTAGGGTTTCTACAGGGGCATTTGGGACGTGCACAGGTGTATGAGTATGTACATAATCTACAATTGGGGATATGATCTCTTGGGGCTCATCAATCAATAGGTGGTCAATGTAATATTTAGCAATATACTTTTAATCAGGCTTAGAATAAGACAAAACATAATTGCAGATAAAACCAAAGATGTCTTGAATGCAATTTAAGCTTGAGTACCTGGTCTTTCTAGGCTGCTTAGCCATGCTTTAGGTTCTTCCTCCAGTGGAGTCTTTGAGTTGGCATTGTCTAGAGCTAGTTGGAGTCACTAGGAGAATGATCTTAGCCTTCTGGTGTCTGGTCATTTTCCACCATCAATGATCATATCTGGAGCTTTTAAGTGTACTACTGGGGAAGGTTCCCCAGTATGGTTGCCATTCTGTTATCACTTTGTAATTTTCCCAAGGATGTGATGGAAGTCATAGAGGCAACATCAAAACCACTTCGAGTCTTGGATCTAGCCCTCCAAGACTCAAAGAGGGATATCTCTGTATGATTTAGCTTGGTTTGGAATAGGATATTAGGATATTTATGAGGGATCGGGGTTATTGGTTTTTAAATGGTTGGTTTGGGACAACAAGGAGGGCCATTGGGCGAATGGGGTCTGTGCTTATATATATGATTGACTCTCAGATCTAGATGAATCTCCTACACAGGGAAAGGTAGTGGAAATGTTGGATTGAAATAATTTTTAATGGTGTGAAATGATGAAGAAATATGGGAGGAAAAAAGCTAGGCAAAGGAGCAGTTAAGAATTCCTAAACTAAACTTTTAGAAGAGAAACATAAAGATTATCAAGAACCAGAAGCAGAGTATTTTCTCCAATAAATTCTTCTCTATTACTATCCTTTGACAATAAGAATTTGAAAACAAGTGAAATGATAACCTAAAACACTTAACAGAGAAAGGAAATTCCACCAACATCTCGACACAAGAATATTGATAACAATTTGCTTATTTCCGATTGATCATTTAAATATTACAGACAAACATCCTCCTGGAAAAACAAACCCATGGTCCAGCAAAGGAAAAAATACACCTCAAAGTTCGAACCCATTTACATTAAAATCCTTTGAATAAATAGGATAGATCTCCCAACAAGTTGTGTCAGTCGGTTTTAACCGCCTTGGCCAAAAATAGCCACAAATCCCCCAAAATTTGGAACTATCCGCCATGAAAGACGAGCCTAGTTTCTGCAAAAAAGGGGTCTGAACAGACATCTGTTTCTCTTCAATGCTAACACCTGGGAAAAAACTGAAGGATTTTATTGTATATGGGCATGTAATGGACAAAAATCTCCTTTGGTTTCACCAAATTCGCCTCTTGTTGGCCGTAACAGCTCCTGCAAGATCGGGACTAACAGAAAAACGAAAAATCCAGAAAAAGAGGCTGAAAGACAACTTAGATACTCCCTACTCATGGAACCTATGCACAAACTGAGAGATTTTATTGTTATTCATCCCATTATGGATAAAACCCTCTCTTGGTTTCTTAAAATTCATTTTCATTTTCCCAGAAACGGCCTCGGACGAAGACATGTTGAACAGGCGAAAATAGGTGAAAAATGAGAAAAGCGTTTTTTTTTTTGGGATGGGTGGTATTCCGGACCCCCCTTGAGGTGGT
>JZKD02S1806601.1:0-25816 GCA_000966675.3 Picea glauca | reverse complement strand
TGTGGGTTATGGACCCATAATATGGACAACAACATGTCCATGCAACAATAAATCTCAATTCACCTTCCTCGAATGTACCTTGGTCGTCTCCTTTGAGCCCTTAGGAAAATTAGCGTTGCACTGGTTTTTCATCATAGGATCATGGGTTGGATCATTCGACATCACACAATATCATTTTGATTTCGGATACCAACATAATTTCCAATCCTCGTTTGTTTTAGAACCTGTTGGTCATAAAAGCTTGATGTAAATGCATGAGCAACATAGATGCCTCGATTATTATGGGCATAGTTTAATGTAGCAACAGGACCAACAACTCCATCTCTAACATGATATCTTAAATTCTCTAGGGCATGGAAGTATCTACAAGAATCATGCTCATGCTTCCCACGTAAGTGATCATTACAAAAAATTACATCGTTTCCTTCACCAACAGTTGGAGCATGATGAGCATAATGACATTCATTTGCTTCCCTTGTGCAACGACCACGTACCAAATCCCTGCAGATCTCCACGACATTGTTTACAAGTGGATCATTGTCAATACTTTTCACTGTTGATCACCTTCATCATTCGAATATGATTCTTTCGTAGTGTTCCAAAACTGCAACTCCAATCGGTGGCCTCTATCTCTCCAACCTGCAACAAGGATTCACCTTTTAATCTACAACGATTTACTTTTTGCTCCCCACCTACAACATAGTTTTATGGCATCACTACACTTGATCAAACACATAATTTCGCACACAAAATCAACACATAATCCAGAACATTATGAATATACAAAATTACACGAATTTCATTATCTATTCGAGCTTGAATTACACTATGGCCTTGATGAGCTAGATCTCCCTCTCAAATGATCTTACATGGTATCTTCCCTCTCTCCAACCTACACCTGAAGGATACATTTATAATGCGTACCGAGATAAGATTGGATCACCATAGATCCGATATATCTTTACAAAAATTCCTAAAAATTGGAATATCATAACAATAATTAACAAATCCCATCAATTATGAGGAATTTGTATCCTCAAGGCCACGTTGCCTTCTCGAAGATGTGAAAATATCAAATTTGACTTGTTGGGGGGGGGAAATGCGCTTGCATCAGAGACCCAATATCCATAATCGTTCTACTCCAAGAACCACGTCACAACCTCCCATTTTGAATAATGAAATTGTTTGGTTTGAGCAAATAGTCCCCAATTAAGAGTTTCACATTCTCACACTTAGCATCACATTTCATCATACCTCCATTGGCCATCATGATTTGAAAATTGTGCATCACATGGACATAATAATGGGTTTCTTCAATGACTCAATGATGAGTAAAATTGTGGGTGCTACCATTATCGACTAATATAATGACCTTTATGTGCTTGATATACACAACCAACTTCAAGGCCTGGGGAGATGAAATTCCTAATAAAGGGTGAATGGAAATCAAGGGTCTCTCACAAGGAGTCTATGCGATTAATTATTTAGGAGGAGTAAATGTAATCTTCGATAGATCTTGATCTAGCATGGATTCCTCTGAAATTTCCTTGGGTGTGTCAAGATGGGACATATCCATGAAAAAAGTTATGTTCCTTGCATCTATGCCCTTTGACCCATTGTTCATCATAACGATGGCAACGTTTAAGATGTCGACATTTGATTGCTTATGCCAGGGTCAACTTGTCGAACCTAAAGGCTTGGGAAGTTGACGGAGTGGGTGTAGGTATAGAAAGGGAATGTGGGCATGGAAGAAGAGTGGATCATTTGATCTGTGTAGTTACCACCACCTATGCTTCTCTAGCCCCCAAGAGGCCTCCAACCAAGTAATTGGGCAGGGCACAAGTACTTGTACTCTAATATCCTCTTTTATACCATTCGTAAAACATTATTTGAAAAAAGAATCGATCATGCCATTTGTGCAGATTGCCAATTGATCGAAGGTAATGATAACCTTTGACTATTAGCCACCCCAAAAAATGATTATTTGTTTCAAATCAAGCATATATGACCTTCACAAACTGGCTCTAGGTAATGTACCCCCCATAAAACTTCTCGTACCATTACCATCATCGCCAACACTCTCAATCCAAGCATAACACACCCACCCAAAGTTTCACTGGGTCATCAGTGATACCATGGAGGGAGAAATAGTGTTACATCTAGGTAACCCATCATGTTGAGTTGAAACCATTTAACTTGTTCAAATCTATCTAAGGAGATATGTGCCACATACAATGTTGATTATCCATAGACGATAACCTAATGTTATGCCCTCCTTATGTGGATGATTCACCACTAGCCAACTCCACCCACAAGTACATATTAGCTAATTTGTGACCACGTGACAAAAAAAATTAGTCACAACATTTGTTATCAGCTAAACACTAACAAATTCAAGAAATTTGAATGTATTTTAAATGACATTGTTTTAAGTTACTAACATAAACTACTAATATAGTTTAGGATAAACATATACAATTAGTCAATAACTATACACATACAAACTATCAATACTTATCATTTATATGCAATTTAATTTTAGTAATAAGTCTTTTTGACATGCTTTATCATGTTAATTAGGATTTTTCATGTTGAATTCATTTTTACTATGTTTAGTGACACCACACCCATTGACATGTATAACAATTGTTTACATCATGAATTACGATTCATAGCTCACATTTCACCTGACCTATTGCTAGCCATGACTGAAAACATATATTGTTTTTCAAATATTAATTTATATTCAATCCAAATTTGATTAGCATTGCTTAATATTAGATAACGTGGTCGAGCATCTTACATTTCGTATTCAATCAATGTCATACATCTTATAATTCAATATCACCAAAATGATGTTTGTTGATCCCCTTAACTTGTTTGGCGTGGAACAAAAGACTTTGAATTAATGATTTACCCTACCCATGTGATTCAAACCTATGATACAAGAAGGAAACACATAATTAATGTGCTTAACTAATATACCATACTTATGTTATGATATTATATATTGTCAAACTATATTGTATTACTAGTTATAAATTATGTATTAATTATAACATATCTCTCTCCATATATATATATATATATATATATATATATAATTTATAACTAGCAATAATATTTTATTTTTTTTGTATCTGGCGGAATCGACAGCTGGGCCGGTCTCATACTCGCATGACATGGGGTCGATTCTGACCGCTACCACTATAACCTCCCGGTGCCATACATATGCCCCTTCCGTAGGCACGGGTAAGTCGAGGAGATTTGAACTCGGAACCTCATTGAACATAACACTTCATATCACGACACATGTCAATTGAGCTGCCCCCCGGGGGCTATAACTAGCAATAATATATATATATATATATATAATTGCTAGTTATAAATTATATATTAATTATAATATCTCTCCATATATGTGTGTGGAGAGATGTTATAATTAATATATAATTTATAACTAGCAATAATATATATATATATATATATTATTTTTATTTTTTTCCAAGGAAAAAAATTTACTTACATAAAACCATTTTTACTTATATAAAACAAAATTACATTATCGTATGCCTCAAGACATTCAAATTTAAGGACAACAACTCTGCATACATGCTTTATATATCATTGAGCTATCTACGAAAAAAAAGAAAGAAAAGATAGTTGTCCTTGACTTAAAAGGACATTAATTACAACTTTCAATATCGAGATGATTAAATTGTCCATTATCACAAATCTCTAAGTTGTATCTTCAAAAGAACATGGTTGTCCTATGACTTAAAAAAACCATAGGAAAGAATAACCATGTAAGAGAAGTGTGTCTTAACACTAACTAAATCACAAGTGGTAGTAAAATTTGAGTTTGGACATAGTGAAGGTTTGCTAAATAGGGGTATCGAATTGATGTATTTATAGCCTAAACATATTTCTAAGCAAATGAAGGTACAATGGGACTAGTATAGCACAAGATCAACTAGTTTGGAGGATGCAAATACCATGTGATGTGATCATCCCTCACTTTTTTTTACAACTTCAGGATGCAGATACCATGTCCATGTGACATAGGCAACTAAATTGACTTATGGCCTAATTGTATTTTCATTTATTTATTATCTGTAGAACACTATTAAACATTAGCACGTCAAATTATGGACATGTGGACCTACATGTATGTAAATACTATGAATGATTGTTGTTATGTTGTTAACAACATATGTTATATGATTTACTTCTAGCATGCAAGTTTTGATTGACGCATCTTGGTATGTGGATACCAGGTTCAATGATATGTTTTAAATTCAATCACATGTCAATATTATATGATTATGCACAATCTTGTGTGGTAAACTAACCCACAGGATGAATGGGATATGTAATAGCCAAATAAGTGATAGTGAGTGCTTGATGTCGTAGACATTGAATGATAAATGGTACGATATAAATTATCATTATGTTATTTTACATTTGTTCAGATGCATTGCTATGATATTTGGGAAAGTGCAGGTTTTCAGGTGGCACGACTGCTTGAAACTGGATATTCAATGGCAAAGCTTTGAGAACACAGTGCCACAGTATGGTCCATGATAGGGTGTTGACCCTAGTTCTATTAGGAGGGATGGGGGTATTTCTCATCATGTATCCTCTGAAACCTGGAGTCATGGGAGGATGGTGTTGGGTCACACTCCCCTATACATGCAATGATGACTGTCAATTTCCTGCCGAGGAATCTTTGTCAAGGTAGTTGACACTTCTGCTTATGGGTTCTATCTGGAGTTAGGTCAATGTAGTTGACACTCCAGGGTAGTCCAACATAGGAAGGATAGGGATGGGAAGATTGAAGTAGGTTAGAGAGTCAAAGTGTTAGAAGTAGTTGAGTGTGTGTGGGATTTTAATCTTATAGTATAAGTGCCTAAAGTACTCTTCATTCTTTAATAGCAAATGCTTAACTGAATTACAATTATCTAGATAAATGTTGCATTTGTGATAAACTGTTATAATTGAAGGATTCCGCTAATATTGTAAATGATTGATTTATTCGTTATGAAGTTGATTGCATTATTGATTGGATTGGAAGCATACACAAATTGTGTTAGATGTGTCGATTATTGTCATTAGTACACACATGAGCTATGTATGTGCCAACTACTCATACATGCCTTGCGTGTGTACACTAGTAGTTATGAATGTATTAAATTAATGTTGTTTGTTTATCTGATCTATATGTATAAACCCTGCTATAATTATTAATTTAATAAATTATCAGAGTTAATGATATTAATTAAGTGAAATGAATATAGTTAAACATGATTTGCTATCCAAGAAGACACATAGTAGTTGTGTCATGATTTTTCTTCTTTCTCCTTATATTGTGAATGACCATAACTTTGGGACGAAGTTTCTTGAAGGGTGGGTGTATGTAACACCCCAAAGTTGATTAAATTAATTAAATTGATTAATGCAATTAATTTGATTAATGTAATTAAGTTTATTAACATAATTAAGTTGATTAATATAATTAGTTGATTAAATTTAGACTTAATGTTATTGTTTGATTGACTAATTAATTCAGACTTAATATTAAATCTTAAATTAATCGATAACTTCAATTCAATGTTAAGGATTAAATTGACTTATTTTTCTCTCTCTCTCTCTCTCTCTCTCTCTCTCTCTCTCTCTCTCTCTCTCTCTCTCTCTCTATATATATATATATATATATATATATATATATATATCATAATCAAAGGACTCGAGCAAAGGACTCAAACAAACTTTTGGAGAGGTATTTACCATCCTTATCTTTAATTTATGTTGTGAATAAATACTTGAATTATGTTGTCCATTTATTACCAAAATTTTATGTTGTAATTGATATATAATAAGACCTTAGATCTTGAAATTATTACATAGAATAATGAAATTCATAGACTTATAACAAAACTAGCAAAGGAAATCATAAAACATTTAATTTTATTTAATGTCCAAACTTATTACAAAAAATTACTAGTCATATGTGTTGGGTAGGTGTTATATTCTTTGCATGTATGTGTTGGGGCACGTTAGATTTGACGACTGCATCTGATGATCTCCGATTTTTTCTATTTTGAGCAATTTTCTAAATTAATCCTGGATTAAGGGATTCAGGTTTTGGTAGATGCAAAATACCTATATATTGTATTGAGAATGGTGAAATTAATACAATGAAGAGTTGAGAGGTGTGACAGCAAGGAAAGTTGCTTTTCTCTTGGTTAAGGGTTTCCAACGTAAATCTCAGTGTACTATATGTGTGAACCATTGATTGATTCATGTTTTTCTTAGAATCTATATCCATTTCTTTACTTCAAGGTTTAAAACTTACAATTTGAGGACATGGGATGGTTCTCACAGAAACAAACCACACACATAACAATGAACAAGCCATAAGGGGTTCAAGGCATGCTTGTCAAAATTGTCCCGATGATGTGTTTCGAGAACACAACCAACACAATCCCCATCTCTACAAGAAATGAGAGGGAGATGAGTCAAAATATTTTGATTGCATAACTACTGCAACGAGCGATAGTTTATATGACTGAATCTCTCATGCCAAAGTTTGCTCAAGTCATCGCTATGAGCAATAAAAGCTGATGGAAAATATGATGACCTAGAGTTGTCAAATTTGTATATCCTTGTAATACAATCAACCATTCTAGTTGCTAGAACACACTTAGGATATTTTAAATCCTTGATTACAACTTGGTGGGGTGAAAACCTTATCGTTTTAACTTTAATTTGATATACTAAAAGAAGGTTGCAAGAGATACTTGGAACACATAATACATCATTAAAATGACCACCATCTAATTGAATTGTTCCACACCCTGCAACACTAAGAGATCTATCATCACCAACAACTATTTGCTTGGTGTTACATTCATTAAGAGTAGAAAAAATAGATTAATCCTTAACCATATGACAAGATGCTCCAAAATCAAGAAGCCACTCATTGGAAGAAGTAGATGTTGCATTGAAGGAAAAATCATAAGCATAAAGTGCATGCATGTGAGAAGAAGAGTTAGAAGAAGAATAATCAATATTGATGTTGTGCTTCTTCATTGTTTCTTCTAAGGCCTCCATATTTTTAAAACATTTAGACTCTAGATGACCATCTCACCCACAAAAATTGCAAAGTCTCTCAGTATTTGTACTTTTTTTGTTTTGGTCCTTTGTCACCATTAGGAATAGAATTTGGTTGAGAGGGGTTGAAACCCTTGTTTTGCTTATTGTGCAAGGATGTCGCTTCTTTGTGCTTGGAATTATCCTTATGTTGGGCCACTAAAGCTTTGTTATATGTACATGCAATGCCAATCACTCCAAGATGCAAGAGCTTATGTCGCTCTCCAATCAAAGATTCACAAAAAGATTCAAGAGAGAGTGGTGTGTGAGTAGCCCCTCGAGCTTCTTTGGTGGAGTGAAAAGTAGACATAAAAATACGCACTACCAAGCTTAACAAGAATAACATATATACATTGATCATCCTTCATTTCTATTTTACATCCTTTAAATAAAATTTTGAGTGTTTTGAACTTAGATAGCCAAATCTCAATGTAAGAGAAATCATTGGGACTTAAAGAAATTAACTTATTTTTGAGATGGTGGGCTGAAATCTCATTGTGTTTACCAAATATGGCTTCCAAGTTTTGTTTCATCGGGGCCATTGCTTCCTTGAAGTTGAAACCGTAAATCACTAGAGATGGACATTTCGATTAATGCATATGCTTCATCATTTTTATTATTCCATTTGTATAACGCCCATATAAGTTAACCCTAAGGTACATCTTTTTATTTTTTATTTTCAAGGGTTGGATTATTTACAAGCTTGTGCAAAATGTGCAAGGATTGCATCCTTGCCTACTTGCCATTTTTTTTTTCCACAAGATTATGAGATGGTTCGACAATACAATATAATTTCGTGAAGACTTACATATGCATAAAATAAATTAATTATTTATTTAGTCACAACAAAGTTCCAGGTGAGAAATTTGTTATTACGCATGTTCTTCTAGTTTAAAACTATTAATTTTTTGCATCCATGATTGAATTAACTCTACGAAAGGTTATGCCAACTAAGCAACAAGTTAGATCAGCCTTGCACAAAGTTGTGCAATGAGATCTGTCAATTTGTGCAAGATTGCACAAATTTGTTCAATAGCATCAACAATTTTCACCCTATTAAAGTCTTCATTTATCTAATTAAATAGATACAATAACATTTTTTTTGACAAATAAATTAAAACTTATTCAAATTACATTACTAAGATATAGGTCCATGTGTAATGACCAACAAGGTAATCTCACAATATCACAAAATATGAAATTATTAATATTAATATAAATAAAACGTAATCAAAATGCGCATAAGTATGCAAAGATTATGCATATCTCATCATCCATTAAGTATTCACATTTTAATACTTCCTAACCATACTATTTCTAAGATTAAAAACCTCTTATTATTAGTCCCCAGCAAGGGACTATAACAATGAGTTTGCTACTGATTTGACATTAATTTGCCTTGTATTTTAAATTTATGTGTGAAGTGTAATGTTTAACTTAAGAAAACAAATATTTTTTTTTGATATAATAAAAATATTTGTTTTTCTCATTTCTAATTGGTTAATATATTTCAAGTCTTATTGTTGCCTTCACGTATTTCAATATTTGAAATTAATTAAACATAATCAATAAACTTGGTCATAAGTACCTAGTACCTTTTATATAAAAAATTAAGAAAAAATGTAAAAATGTCACGTGTTCTTTCATTATTACTATCCATTTATTTCATTATTATTGCATTTCAATAAACTTGGTTATAAGTACCTAGTACCTTTTATATAAAAAAATAAGAAAAAAATGTAAAAATGTCATGTGTTCTCTCGTTATTACTATCAATTTATTTCATTATTATTGCATTTATACTTTTCCAGATTTTAAAAATTTCTCTTATCATTAATACAAAATGATATACATATAATTAGGTATGATGACATATGTGTAATTTCTTTTTAATAGTAATTTTTAATTTCTTTTTAAATAAAAATAAATTAGTAAAAATATAGTTCAAGATGAAAACCAATATATATATAACAAATTATAACAAATAATTAGTTAAATAATGATTCTGAATTTTTCTTTAATAAAGACAAATAATAATTATAACAAATTGACAGTCGTTTTATAGTAAATTGACAATTGTTGGGACACTCTAGCAAGTTCAATGATCCCATCTAGGTACACTCCATTTCCAAATTTACTTGGCAGGGACTAAGCTACAACCCTTGTTTATTCTAAATATGAATTCTTCTTACCTCATGTGTATCCCAATATCATTCATCACTCATGACATTTACTATTTAATATCTTTAACATTATTGATATATGTTTTTTATTATTTTATAGATTAATGTCTACCAATATTTATTTCTCTTTTATGAAATTGATATATAATTAATTATATAAATAAATCATCTTGTAACTTCTCATAAATAAAATAATATACATTTTATGTATATTAACGTTATATGTGAAAAGTTTAAACTCAATTGCATATCTATATACTTGGTACAACATAACTACATAATTTTAACAATACTAACATAAATTGATAATCCATCTCAATAAAATTCCACATATATATATATATATATATATATATAACTTAATTTTACATTTTTAAATTTATTAGGTCATAAATATCATTTGTTACGAGGAAAATCTCTTTATGGCCAGGGGTAAACCACAACAGATGGAAATGACTGCAGAAATCAACTCTAATATCAGGTATGCTATATAAAAAAATATTCTAATCGAAGAGCTCTGACAATCTCTGACGGGGGTTCTAGGGATGGGTGCTAAGGTTACAACTTCAACAACGGAAGAATGGTGACCAGAGGGGGAGAGAGCGAGACTCCCTCCTACAAGCAAGTGGTGGTGGGCAGAGGGAAAAGTCCACACGACGTGGGGTTTAAGGAACCTCTGACAGGGACCTCGGGATCAGGGCCAAAGTACCATAAAGAGGATAACCAAGGGAAGAAAGATTGAGTGGTGAAGGAGGCCAGGGAGGCCCAAAGTAGCACGCCAGAAACGACAAACCCTAGTGGGGTAGGAGGGAACAACCCATGCAAACCAAAAACAACATTAATCCCAAAGGTTATTCTAGAAGATCCCTAAACCCAACTCTTCCGAGATCGAATGAAGACGCACGCCCTGATCTGCAAGTTTATGGGCCCGTGGCTTACAAAAAAGACTCTGCACGGATAGATAAAATATCAATGGAAGCCAAGTGGGGAAGTCGGCCTCCACCTGAGATCGAAAGGATTTTTTACAACAATTTTCATGAATTTAGAAGACAAAGATAAAATGTTTGAGTGGGGTCTGTATTTCCATGCCTCAGCGGGATTGTACATGTGACCTTGGAAGGAAAATTTCTCCCCATAAAATGAGACCTTTAAAAGCCTCCCAATCTCGATTAGGCTTTACTCCCTACCGTTGGATTACCGTCCGTCGTCCACCTTCGAAGCCATAGGGAACAAACTAGGGAAATATATCAAGACGTCTGATGCAACATTAAAAGAGAAGTATACTTCCTCTGTGAGGATCTGTATAGAGATGGATGTCTCGGGGGCACTCTCGTAGGCAATCAGTCTGGATTTTAGGGATGAGGAATGGATCCAAAGCATAAACTATGAGTAGATATTGTTTCAATGTAGAAGGTGTCATGAACACGAGCACCTTCTAAGAGAATGCCTGTTAAACAAAAAATCGAAACAGGAAAACTCAAAACAACAACAGGATGAGGATGGGTTTGTTAGGCCAAACTATAAAGGCAGATGAAATAAGAGACAAGGCAAGCCCCCCACAATGAGTAACTCAGAAGCAAGGAATAGAGCTGAAGGATGGGGAAACCCAAAACAAGGGGAAGGAGAGGAACAAAAAATGCCAAAGGAAAGGGAGACAAACAGACATGAAATAAGTAAGACCACAGAGAGTCAAAACTCTAAAGGAGATCATGGGCACAACAAGAGTACAATGGAAGAAGGCATCATAGACACAAATACCCCAATGCAGGAGGTCGATGGTGATTCAGAAATGACACCAAGCGAGGTAGGAACAAAATACCCAGACCTCATAGACATCGTGGAAAGGGAAGGGATAGACCTCCCGAATATACTGGAACAATGGAAAAGTTAAGGAGTCGACAATATACCAACGGAGCAACTGGATCACATCCAATACCTATTCCTTCTGAGGGAAGAAGAAAAAACCAGAGGAATCAATCACATGCATGGTGAAATAAGAAACTTGGGTATCAAAACTGGAGATGGTCAGCCACAACACTCACCAAAGTAGGCAAGACGGAAGAAAGGGAGGAAATCAAACAACGTAGCCCTACAAGAATTAGGAGTGCTGCTGATAAATTTAGGTAAGATAAAAAAATCTCTTTCCTAACTCCCCCCCACATGTTTAAATGAAGGTTATTACTTGGAACATAAGGGGCCTGAACAACCCTAGAAAAAAACGAATCCTTAAAAATAGATTGAAGATGGAACAACCTGATATATGCTTCATTCAAGAGACAAAATGTAATATGGACATAATCGAAATAATAAGTAAGAAGTACTTGAACAAGTACAAGTTTCTGACTTTAGAGAGTCAAAACACGGTGGGAGGCATCCTCACCCTGTGGAACCCACAATCAATGAATCTACTTTTTGCTGAAGCCACTAGGCATACTTTATCTGTTAAAATGAAAGTGATAGGGAACACATAGGAGGTATTATGTACAAATGTATATGGACCTCAGGTACTGGAGGATAAAAGAAGAGTGCTCCTAGACCTAGAAAATCTAAAGAAGCAGAACAATAACCTCCATTGGATTATGGCTGGGGATTTCAACATTATAACTACTCTGGCTGAGAAAAGAGGGGGCAATCAGAGATTAGACAGAGATGCGAAAGAGTTCACAACCTTCGTTGAGAAAACAAAGCTAGTGGACATCAGGACTAGTAATGGACAGTTTACCTGGAACAACAAAAGACTCTCACACCACCAGGTGGGCACGAGGCTAGACAGATTCCTAGTCTCGAAATCCATCATTATGCAAGGTTTAGCACTGGAATGCATCATCCTTCCCTAGGGGGGATCAGACCACTGACCAGTGCAACTAGAGGCAAATTTTCAGACAACACCGAAGAATAGGCCTTTCAGTCAAAAGAAATTATGGATCGACCACCCAACTTTCAAGGAGAAAATCAAAGCTTGGTGGTAAGAGGATATCCCAGAACAAGGGACAAGGATATTTAGACTTCAGAAAAAACTCAAGTACATAAAGCAAAAACTTAAGAAGTGGAATATAGAAGTTTTTGGAAACATCGACCGGGGAAAAAAACTAATAGAGGAGAGAATGGAAGAGTTACATAAGTAATGCATCCAAGAAGGCTACACCGAGGAGAGGAAAAAAGAAGAGAACCAATTACTCCAGGATTGAGAAGAAAGATGTAAGCAAGAAGAGAGCTCGTGGAGACAAAAATCCAAAATTCGGTGGCTTAAGGAAGGGGAGAGGAATACCAAGTTCTTCAACAAAACAACTACAGTGATAAGATCTCATAACAATATTCTGAAGATCTAGGATCAGGATGGGATAGAGAGAGAGTCCCACCAAGACATTGAAAACACTCTAGTCAAATACTTCCAGGGGATAGTCAAAGAACCCAACCAGGACAGGACCGAAGCCATCCAAAGAATAGTAAGGCATATCCCTAAGTTGGTAACAGAGGAACACAATGTCAACCTTTGCAAACCCATAGAAAAGGAAGAAGTTGAGCAAGTGGTCCAAGAGATTCCTAATGGAAAGGCCCCATGCCCAGATGGCTTTACAGTGTAATTTTTTAAAGCTTGTTGGGATGTGGTTAAGAATGATATTTATGATATAGTGGAGGATTCCAGACGCTCAGCCTCAATCCTGAAGGCCTTGAACGCCACGCTGATCACTCTGATCCCAAAAGAAAATGAAGCCAGAACTCTGGATCGCTATCGATCGATCGCCTTGTGCAATGTTGTGTATAAGATCATTTCAAAAGTAATATCTAATAGATTGAAACCACTTCTTCCAACTCTGATATCACAGGAACATGCGGGCTTCGTGGAAGGGAGGCAGATTCTAGACAACATCATATAATCCCATGAAATAATACATACCCTGAAAAGTAAAAAGAAAGCGGCGATGTTAATCTAGTTGGACTTGGCGAAGGCTTATGACAAAATAATCTGGCACTATATGGCGAAAACGATGGAAGCTTTTGGGTTTGACCAACACTGGATTAAATGGATCATCAACCTAGTTTCTACAACAAGCTTCTCGCTTCTAGTAAATGGAGCTCCAGCCAAGCCGTTCTATCCCACGAGGGGTATAAGACAAGAGGATCCACTATCCCCTTTCCTGTTCATTTTAATGATGGAAGGGATAAGCAAGAGCATAAAGAAAACAACAGTCAAAGGTGAAATCAAAGGCCTAAAACCGTTTGATGAATGTCGAACCTCAACACACCAACAATTTGTGGATGATACCCTACTCCATGGAACCCCCACGGTAAAGGAAGCAAAGGCGTATAAAAAAAATCTAGAAGAGTTTGGAGAGGCCTTAGGGGCTGAAATAAACCACTCTAAATCTATGATCTACTTCTTCAACACAAATCCTGCAATCCAATGGATCCTGGCTAACATTTTGGGGTTTGAGGGGAAAACACTCCCAACGAAGTATTTGGGGGGTACCCCTGATGGACAGGGCGTGTAGAAACATAACGTGGGAAGGAGTCATCAACAAGCTGTAGGAGAGGGTAAAGAATTGGACTTACAGAACTCTAAACCTTACATGACGGTTAATCCTTACTAAAGCGATCCTACAAGCAATCCCGACATATCTTATGTCGGTGTTTCCGGCTCCAAAAGGCATCCTACAAAGAATTAGAGCAATCCAGAGAGACTTCCTATGGAGTGGAGCCGAGGACAAAAATAAATGGGCCTTAGTGGCGTGGGACAAGGTGTGCAAACCGAAGAACAAAGGGGGCCTTAGATTATAAGACCCACAGGTAACCAATGAGGCATATGTGGAAAAAATGTGGTGGATATGGGTAAAGGAAAGCTCGGTGCCTTGGGTTAAATTGTGGAAAGCAAAATACGCCCCAGAAGTCAACACCCATGAGAGGATCAACTTCATGGGAACAAGGGAGGGGTCAACCATCTAGAATTTTTAGCCTGGAGGAATAAAAATTGGATACAGAGCCACAACTTTGAGAAATTAGAAATGGGAGAACAATGAAATTCTGGGAGGATGCTTGGCAATAGGAACCCAGAATGGAAAACCAGGACAGAGAAGGGATCAAACAAGAGATGATTCGACAAGGAAAAATGAAAGTCCATTAGTACTGGAAACAAAGGGAGGAGAACGCGAGATGGAGGATTTGGGACAATATCAACCCACAAAATAGAGCTTAGGGAGACCCGGTGATGAAAGAGATTGAGGAGGAATTAGGTAAAAGGAAAATTGGGGTCTCGGAAGAGGAGGACCAATTAAGGTGGGGAAGGAAAAATGGGGGCGAATTCAATCTAAAAGAGGCTCGGTATTATAGAGCAGGCCAGGACCAAGAAAACCCAGAACCACACTAGGAGAGGATTTGGAAGGGCCCCCAGTGGCCAAAGATTAAAGTGTTCGAATGGCTAATCCTACACAAGAAGATACTAACCTGAGAGAACCTAACAAAAAGAGGATTTATAGGACCCTCACGGTGTCACCTGTGTGAGGCCAAGGAAAAATTGATAGATCATCTCCTAGACGAATGCAACTATACAATTGAGATTTGAGACTAGGTGGCCTGTATTTACCGCCAGTCAAATCGGGTAAGGGGGGATATCAGAGCCACAATAAAAAACTGGAAGGAGAGGTATATCGACAATGAGGTGGTGAACCTTTTTCGGGGTCTGATGCTGGGGATGGTAATATGGACGATTTGGAAAGAACGAAACATGCAAATTTTCAAGAATGAAAGCCAACTGGCCTCGCGGATAAAGGAAATTATCGTAGCTCAAATAAGAGAAACAATGCAGAGCCTTAACCTTAACAACTCCAAAAACCAAAACACAGGTCAAGACTTACAAATTTTTGATTTTTTCTATCTGAAAGAGTGGAGCTGTAACGTACCTGTGCCTTGAGATTCGCAGATCTAGATAAGATTCAATACTTGGGCTCCTCCTCCGACAAGCTTCATTAAATTGAATTTTGACAGGGCGACGAAAGGCAATTCGGGGATGGTAGGAGTTGGTGGGGTAGTAAGAGACAGTGGAGGGACCATCTTATGCATGTATGCAGGGAGCATATGCAATTCTAAAAATAATATAACAAAGTTTGGAGCTCTGGAACTTGGCCCGGAAATTCTACACAGAGAGGGCATGATGAATGTCATCGTGGAAGGTGGTTCGAATGTGGTTGTCAACATTGCGAAGAAACTCCAGTATGGAACCAAAGTGAGCAAGGTATAGAGGCATTGGCATCTAGAACATTCCCTTCAAAAAATTAGGGAACATCTGCAAACCCTGAACATGATAGAGTTTAGATGGATAGACATGCTAGCCAATGAAGGGGTTAACAGAGAGGGACACGAGCTATACAAGGTTTGGTCTAGAATCCTAACGGGGAAACTTAGATCAGACTGCATCCACTTGGCGAAACAAGATCACGGTGACAACTTCAAAGATGAGGATCACATCGAGGATGACACAAGGATCCTTGAACCGACGTGGGACCTAGGAGGAATATGATAGTCACAACACCTGGCCCCCAGTTATCATGTGGGAACACGACATGAAGCAGGTGGGAAGATGGAAGGAAGTACGGTACAACAACAAGTATAACGATGATAGCCAGGGAGAAAGGCCAAGTAGCAGGCCAAAAATTCATGACGAGTTAAGGGGTGTGGAGATGGTGATAACTAAGGGAGGATCATCGGCGCCCATGACAGGTACGGGACCAATAGCATCTAGATACAATGCAAGCATGGACAAAAGTAAGGACTAGGGACGAGATCGTAACATAATGGTCCGTCCAGCCTTACCAACCAATAATGAAGGTTGAGCTCACCACCTCAGGCTAAAATTAGTAGGAGGTATAGGCCCGTAGAAGAGGGAATGTTATAAGAAGAAGAGTTGCAACTAAGAGGGAAACCATAAGGTGTTAGATAGTAAGGAGAATTACAGTCTCAGGAGCAGGATAGTTAAAGAGAGATGCAGAGTGAGGCAACGAGAGAAAGGGAAACATAGAGATTCAGGTTGACATAGAATAATGGTGCACCTGAAACATATGCAGAGAAAGAGAATCCCCTTGGGGAAGGATATCCTAGAAAGCTCGAGGCATTTGACTAGAATTGAGAAGGCTGCAAAAGAGGTGGAGAACACCTTCCATACGTTGGTCTCGTTGAGAGGGAAGGCAACAATCAACAAGTGGGAAGAAGAAATTAAGGAGGAGTTGAGCGGTAAAGAGTGGGGGGAGATAATGCAGGAGGCAGAATGGATAACGGAGCTGGGGGATACCCATCCCAGGGATACCCTCTACCATAAAACGATAGAGATGACATGGTTTATCAAAATTTTGATCGGGAAAGTAAAGTCTGATAGGGAGGAGGTAAGACAAGAAGACCACTGGGAGGTGAAAACTATGTTGTATGAGATCCAACGTCATATCATCGGACTGCAAACTATTATCATGCTGCTGGTGGAGGTTGAAAAGGACCAGAAAAGTAAACATGAGCGGTTGGCTGCGCAATTCCACCTTTACCTTAGATACGTCCACTATATGGACATCACACCAATGGATGGACAAGGAGGACCAACCCAAATTAGAAGTACTGGAACAATCTCCCCAAAGGAGGACAACAAAGGCCAAGCGGGTGGGGTGAAGGACCACCCCAGGTGTTGTAGCGACTCTTAGATTTGAGTCTGTAATGTTTGTTGTCTTTAATGGAAATCATGCCCAAGAAGTAGTAGGGTGTATTTTTTTTGGGGCAAGCTTTAGTATTTTCAGTTGAGCAGTTAGTTAGCTCTTTTTTTACTAAAATTCTCATACTTTGAAAAGGGAGGTCTGGTCTGGTTTCCAATTTTGGCAGACCAACTACCTCTAGGATTGATATTAAAATCCAACAGTAAGGGTCCCCTGGTCTAGTTTCCTTTAGGCATACCAAGATCCCCATTTTTTTATCATATTTTCTACAGTAATATAGTTTCTATTTTGACTTACAAATAAAAATAAAAATATGCTAACAAGACAAGATAAAGAGCCTACCTCATCCCGACGTTCTATGAATTCCATCATTGAGCACTTGACTCAAAGCAATACACGTGCAACTTGTCCTCGACAACGAAGAAACGCAAGCATATGATGATAATATAAAATGTTGGCACATTCAATAGCATAATCCATCAACATTCATAACAAATATGCCCATGCAATAACAATTCAAATATTTGTAAGATATTGATTGGACGAGAAAAGAGTATTTCTATTAAAATGTAATCAATATAAGCGAATGAATTACAAACTTTCGTGTCGACACGGTTCAGAACCAAAAAACTAAGTCCCTTCCAACTGGGCCTCCACCACTTCAATCCTCCACCAGAGGAAAGCTCATATAAGAGAGACAATGAGGTTCTCAATCATGCAGGGCAGAGCTTGGGGGATGAACAATGTGTTTAGACTTAAAATGATAAAGGGATGCAGACTCAATATGAAGTGAATAATTTCTCCAGAGTAAATTTGCTCTCAAAGTTGAATTCTTCTCCTCTTTTTCTATAGCTCGGATTTGGCCCATTTACAGCCTTCAAGTGGAATTGAAGGGCCGAGTCAGAACGTTTCCAGTATAAGGAAGGTCAAGGATCATGGATCTCAGGACGTGACATCGAAACCCGACACCATTTTTAATTTTGGGGACAAAACCCGATGTACATGGGCTGTAGTGGTGCAACTTGTGTATACACATGTTGTATAATAGATAAGGCACGTATATGTGGAAAAATATTGTTTTCAGATCTGGGATTTGCAAAAAGGGACTTCAAGTCTGCATAGGGAAATGGAAAAAGGCCTTATGAGTAAATTTGCATAGGGTGAGACAAATCTTGCTATAACATCATTGTAAGTCTTCTTTTATAACATTCACGTATAATGATTGTCATGCATTTGTTAAAAGTGTAGTCTAAACATTCTACCTTTTGGCTCTTTTCCGGTGATTTTTTTCGTTTGATTTTGCCCGAAATCTGATGAAAAATGATTGGATCTACAGATTTGAGTGGCTAAGTTTATATAATCGGAGTACCTCAGGGTTTTTGAGCATGCCGAATCCATTTATACATTCATAAATACAATTTAAACAACAAAAAATAACGATTTTGTCCAGATTTACATTGCTGATTCAGACAAAAAAACCCAAAAAATAAAACGTTTAACCAACACCTTTGTTAATTTTAAAATGAATATCTTATATGCTTTGAAATATTGAAATAAATTTAAGTATTGTATCTTTTACAATTTTATTAAGGTAATATATATACTATATCTAAAATAGCTCAAGGCAACCTTTAGAAACACGATAGGAGAATTTAGATATTACATACTATATTTAATTATTACATGGTAACTCTAGAGACCTTGGAATTATATTTAATTATTATATTTAGCTGAAAAAGTAACCACTCCAATCCCAGTAAATAATGTGCACAGTCTCTTGGAATTGCAGAGGCTTGGGGAATCCATCGAAGGCCGAAGCAGGCAAAGACCTTTTGAAAATTGAATCTCCCGAGATCCTCATGTTCCAAGAGACTAAAATTGAAGGGGAAACCCTTCTAGTAATCATCAATCAAAATGGAAGAAAAATGTAGGGAAAACCATTAGTGCAAGGGGCTCCTAAGGCGGTCTCACAACTCTTTGGGCGAAGGGCAAGTTTCATCTAGAAATCTCTTTTGAAACCCAACATTGGATTTTCATCGAATTCCGACATACTTCAAGTAAGATTACCCTCTCACTCTTCAATCTATATGTTCATGTCCTCTATTCTGAGAAGAAATATTGTTGGCAATCTTTAGCAGATTGTTTAGAGATCTTCTCTCCTTTGAACATTATTCTAGCCAGAAATCTTAACTTAGTTTTTGAACTAAAAGAAAAGAGAGGAGGCAACAGTGGAAGGGATCAAATGTTTCCCTTAGTTGAGGAACTAGGTCATCAGTGGGACCTCCTTGACTTCAAGCCTTCAAAAGGACTCTACACCTGGTCAAATAACAGAGTTGGGGCTGATCACATCTCAAGTTGCCTGGATAGGTTCTTATTCCAGAGCTCGTTCCTGCAACAAATAAGGGTAATCTTTTTCAAGATTCTCCCAAAATTAACTTCCGATCACAAACCCATCCTCTTGAATTTGGAAGAAGAAGAAAATATGGGCCCAATTCCATTCTGATTCAACCCTCTTTGGATAGATAAGGAGGGGTTCTTGGAAACTGTCCAATAAGCTTGGTCCTCTCCAGTTACATGGTCTCCAAGCTTTGTGTGGGAGCCGAGATTAAAGGAAACAAAAAATGCTTTGAAAGCCTGGGTTAAACAACCCATTAACACCCCCTCTAGTCTCAGATGAGAGACTGTTCAATAGTTATCAACTTTGCAACTAGAAATGGAGAGCAAGGACATCACCAACTCGGAATTAGAGAAAGAACAAGCTGCTCAAAGAAAAATATTTTGCACTTTTCGCCAAGAAGAAGAGTATTGGAGGCTTAAGTCTCGCAGCTTGTGGCTAAAAGCTGGAGACCGAAACACCTCCTTATTTCATCGACAGTTCAGAGCCCGCCTTTCCCAAAATCAGATTTCTAAAATTGCCTCTGTAGATGGGTCGATTCACAAAGGTTTTGATCAGCTCAAAGTAGCAATAAAAACACACTTTACGAACCTCTACAAGGAAGATGGCACCGATTGTGAAGAGGCTACCTCCGACTTCCTCTCACACATACCCTCTCTTGTAAGCAGGGATGATAACTCAGTCCTCATGAATCCCTTTGCTGAAGAAGAAATATGTAGTGTTATCTGGTCCACGGAGCCTGACAAAGCTCCAGGGCCAAATGGTTTCTCAATCCAATTTTATAGAGTATGATGGGACATAATCAAGACTGATCTGGTAAGAATGATTAAAGCTTTCCAACAAAGAGCCAAAGTGTGAGGCAACACTAACTCCACCTTCCTAGCATTAATCCTCAAAGAAGTGAACTCGGGCTCCTTTGAAAGATTCAGGCCTATCTCGCTTTGCAATGCTTCATACAAAGTTATGTCCAAGCTTCTGGCAAACAAAATTAAGCCTTTGTTAGATAATCTCATTTCCCCCATGCAAGGTGGATTTTTCAAAGGGAGACATATTCTAGATAATGTTATTCAGGTGCAAGAAGCTATGCACTTCAGTCATCAACGACAGGAGCAAGGGATGCTTATAAAGCTCGACATGGCCAATGCATTTGACCGGGTAGACCTCTCCTTCCTTTATAAAGTCCTTATATCTTTTGGTTTTTGTCCCGACCTTGTAAATTTGATTAAGGCTTGTACTGAAAAGCCTTGGATAACCCCGCTAGTGAATGGCAGACCGATTAATTATTTTCAAGCTTCGAGGGGATTAAGGCAAGGCTGCCCTCTTTCCCCCTTCCTGTACATATTGATGGCAGATTCATTAAGCAGAAAGATGAATGTTGAAAAGAAGGTCGGAACAGTCCCAAACATTAGGTTGATGAAGGGATTTGATCCAATCAATCATGCCCTTTTTGTAGGCAATTATCTTATGCTGGGTGGAGCCTCCATAAAGATTGCAAAAAACTTCAGCGGAATCCTTCAAAGCTTCTACAATATCTCTAGAGTGCTCATCAATAAAAGGAAAAGTGCAGTGTATGGGTGGAATGTAGATCATCAAACTATTCAATGAATTTCCTTTTACCTGGGGTTCTCGGGCTATGCTTCTTGGGGAAAAATAAAATATCTCGGTCTTCGATTAACTCTGGGCTCCAATAAGTCTTCGTTGTGGACATAAGTAATAAGAAAATTCAAGGCCAAAATCTTAGCTTGGGGTGGTGAGTGGATTACCAATGCTGGGAAACTCACCCTTATTAAATTGATCCTGTCTTCCTTGCCAATCTACTAGGCTTCCTTCCTTCTGATCCCAAAGGAGATCATGACTCAGATTTCAAAGCTGATCCGAGACTTTCTCTGGCATGGAGGTAAAGGAAATCAAAATAAATACCACTTAGTTAATTGGGAACTGTCAAACGCCCAATTTCTGAAGGAGGGTTACAGGTAAGAGATCCCGAGCTAGCAAACCTTGCACTGGGTGGCAAAATCCTTTGGAATATCTATACAAATCACATGCACCCTGTAAGTAAAATCCTAAGGAAAAAATATCTCAATGGGGCCTCCTTGAGAAACCTTCAGGCATAAAATACTCCCAAAGGCACGCTGATATGGAACCTTTGTCATCGCGGGCTTGATTTCTTCCAAAAGCATCTGTATCGTATCCCTGGGAATGGGGGAAAAACTATGCCGTGGCAATATAATATCATGGGCAAGGCGCCTCTCGACTATTCTGAAGAATTCAAGGAGATCTGCGAGTGGCTAACTCAACACAAACTCATCAAAGTAGCAGATATCTCTTCGTGGAATGCATCAGGGAGCTAGCAGACATGGGTCTTCCTGGGCATTCCATACCATTTGCAAACCCCAAAAAATATCCTCCTAGCTGTGTTGACAGACTTAGGTCCTGTTCACGTCCTCTTGTCGGATAAATGGGGTTGGGGCAAGACTGGGTTTTACACTGCAACTCAAGGATTTATCTCTCTTCAATCCCCCCAAGTGACGTTCGAGTCAGCAGCCCTCTAGAAACAAGTCTGGGATCCTCTCGGCCTCCCCAAAATAAACTTCTTCTGTTGGGTTTTAATGCACATGAAAGTATTGTCAGGAGAAAATCTGGCAAAAAGAGGCATTGTCGGTCCTCACATATGCTCCATGTGTTGTAATGCTCTTGAAACGATGGATCACCTGTTTGTGGACTGTCCATTCGCCCAAGAAGTATGGAAGATCTCCCTTCAAGATCTCAATGTCAGAGTTCCAAAGCAGATTATAGTGGTTACCTTATTCTCCTCTTGGAAGGCGCGCTATCCTCAAGAGGTTCAAAGTAGTTCAATTTGGAAAAGAATATGGTAGGCCATCCCCAAATACATTTGCTGGAAACTATGGCTGTCCATAAATGAATAGATCTTCAACACCCTTTTTCCTTCCCCCCCAATGGTGGTTGCTAAAGAAAAAGCTCTCCTTCTTGAAACTGTGGCCAACCATTCCTTCAAGAATGAAAATACTCTCCTCCCTGAAGAAAATAAATGGATAGGAACCTTCACTTTCCGGGACAGAAAACAATCCTATGTTCACCCCTCTATCACTCTAGGATGGCGTTTGTGAGACACAGATGCAGTATTTCAAGCATGGTGGAGGAAGCAAGGCAAAGCCTCGATTTTTTTCGACAACGCCTCCAAAGGAAACCCAGGGAACGCAGGAACAAGCAGAGTGATTTACTCCTCGGATGGATCCCAAAAAGATAGCTTCAGTTGGGGACTAGGGCAGAGAAAAAATAATCAGGCTGAAATTCTCGGGCTGCTAAAATCTTGTCAGATAGCGCGTGAAAATGGCTATAAAGAAATACGAGATTTTGGAGACTCTGAAATTTTGATAAAGATTTTAAATTCGAATGGCCATTTCAACAATCCAGCGATCAACAAGACATTGCAAAAGTTGCGACAAGTGTTGCAATATTTCTCCTCCTCTTTCTTTTTCCACATCCTGCGTGGATCGAACAAGGAAGCGGATGCAAAGGCAAATATGGGTTGCCTATTGCCTCTAGGTGCATTCAACAAAAATGACGAATCCCCCGTGTGGACTCCCATCCCGTAGAATTGGCTCTTCCTCTTCTCATAACTTTGTAAGAATGGGACATGCTTTATTTTGGTTAAGCGGGAAGTTGTTCCCTTGTAATGATGGTTGATTTGGCCTAGGCCCAACCAGTACTTAAATAAAAAATAAAAAATATCCGTTTTAGTTTAAAAAAAAAAAGATTCTCCGCAATTAATCTCCTTATGTAATTGTTTCTCATGAAATTAATATTTGTTATTTATTTATTCACTTTTCCATTTGTTTTATCACTTTACCCTTATGTTAACTTACTTGTTTCACCTTATATTATAAGTTTGATTTGAATCAAAGACTACGGGTGCCATGAATGCCATGCCCTTTAGGATGTACCGATGTACTCCAAGGGTGTCACATGTTATGCCCTTCAAGCACTTTGACCTTGAACAATGAGAATATGATACAACTGGCGAATATCCTATTACTCATGTAGTTTCCCCTATTACGAGACTACTGGACGTTGAGGAATAAGGCCTCCACCTTATTACATGCCCCTTAGTATACGTCACGAGTGAGTAAGACCCAGTCTACCCTCATGATATTGTGCAACCCTTTGAGCAAGAGTGTCCCTCACTCTTTAACTCCGACCATGACGTGAGTGCTAGTGAGTGGAATCAAGGACGTTGTTCCACCCATCCCTTTATATTGGTCTGGTTCTGTTTAGCCCCGTTACTCCTTTTGTGAGTCAGATCGACAAGCATGATCCTTGTGCTTGCATCCACTAAACAAGTTTTTATCAGTAATGTCCACAATTTAAATAATTTATACAAAATTTCATCAACGCATTGACTCCTTGATTCACCCCGGAGTCCTAGGGTCTTGTTGACGATACCCACGTCAACCAGTCATTGAGCTTCTTGTACACACAGAAACTCATTAATAATATCTGTACAAAATCATGACCATCCATAAATTTTATTCAACATGATATAATGCATAATTAATCAATTTCACAGTTTGATATTTTAAGCAATTTATAATAAGTATAACATTCATCAAAATATTAATTAACCGAGTTGTTTGAGAGCAAACTTCCTCAAAGAATAAGTATGTTGTCTAAAAATAGTCAGGTGAAACGGGGCATTACAATTTGTCTTTCTTTCCGGCATTAGTGGGGTTTTTTCTTTTCATAGGGTAATCCGGTAAAATCCTTTACTTCGTAGTACATCCTCCATATGAGAATTCCATGAGAAGTAGTTGGTACTAGTAAGCAAAAGACCACTCAGACTAGCCATATTAAAATACATAGGTAAGATGACTTTAAAAAAAGAAACTGAGTAGTATATGGAAAGCTCTCAAAAAAATAGGTAGTTAAAAATACACTAAAAATGAACTTCAGATGTCAAAGTTATGCCATTTTTAAGAAAGATAAAAAAGGTAACCAAAGTGCCACGTGGCAAGTAGAGGTTGGTCCACGTGGTGATAAATACACAATAACATTCTTACGTAAAATAAAAATTCTCCCATTCGCTAACTTTGCCTATAAGCTCATTTTTTAAAATAAGTTACTTATGAAGTGACCCATTTTTATAAAACGAGTGAGAATCACTTGTACAGTGTTATAAATTAAAGTTGCATGCAGAAAATTAACTTTAAAAAAACAATAAAGTTAATTTATGGTGATTCACTTTTATAGTTTAAGTGAAATGCAGTTTACAATATAAAGTTATACGATAACTCAAAGTTGCATGAACTTTTTGAAAAAGTAACTTAAAAAAAAACTTGAACTCAAGGTCTCTTATTAAATAAGATAACTTTCAATCAAGTGAGCTAATGTAAAATATACAACAAATGTGATGAAGGATAAGGGACATTTATTTTTAAAACAAATTTTACACTTTCCCTCAAAGTGTGTATTTGCCCAAAAAATCTCTTGTTTTTGCCTCCGAATATGACAAAATGGTCATATCTTGGGCAAACAAAAACATTTTTGAATGAAATGAAAAGTGTTTCCAATTGAAAGCAAAGCTCCATATGCAATGGAACAACTCACTCAACCTAAAGATGCATATAAATAATAAAACCCATAAATATTTCGATGCATGCAACAACACATGTTCAAGATCTTGATCAATAAAGAGAGCGAGTTTTCATGCGGTTTTTGATACCATGTTCGAGAAAACATGGTATATCCACATAGGACAAACACCTTAATAAATTTCTCACACAAATATATCAAAGATCAATACACCAATGTTTTATGTGGCTAAAACCCTCAAAAAGGGAAACAATCCATGACCCTAACCAATGCAGCCACTTGAGGCAATATGTTAATACAAAAGAAAAATATTGTATGTAAGAGTTTTTATAATCGATCTTTAGCAAATGACCCTTCATGCTCTTTAAATAGAGATTATGGACCAATCAGGGGATAATTCACAAATCAATATAGCCATTAGTATTGAGGGGAATATGAACTGTCATATCACTTTACGTCGAGAACATACCGTGACCGTCAAATTACATAACTACAAATGCATACTAAAGAAACATGCTTTTACCTAAAGACAAACTATACCAATTTGATCTTAACTAGCTCCTAAGTGTCTAAATATCCTAATACCAATGTTTGTAAATATTTATGCAAGGCTTTTGCACTGTTGGAAAATGGATTGCATGGAAAATTGGAAATGGAAACAAGGTAAGAGTGGTATGTTAAGAACCAAACATCAATATAGCATATAAAAACCTCAGAAAAAGTACTCAACGCCTTGAAAAAGAGATAATTTTAGATAATAAGCCTCTTCGAGGGGGCAACCTCCTTTT
>JZKD02S1806590.1:83821-96781 GCA_000966675.3 Picea glauca | reverse complement strand
AAATTTTAGGTTGGTGACTAGGTTCTGAAATGGGATGCTCTCAGACAAGATAAAGGCAAGCATGGAAAGTTTGACTCTTTGTGGACCGATCCTTTCATGATAATTCAAGTACAACATAACAACACTTTCATTCTACAAAGGCTAGAAGGTGAAGAAATGTTTGGTGGCCCAGTAAATGGGCATTTTCTAAAAATTTATTTTATCTAAGGCTTCAAAGCCTTACCATTGTAAATTTTATTTTTCAGTTTTTTTTGTTTTTGAAAAATAACTCCATGCCAAATGGAAACACTAGTAGATAGGTTTGAGTTTTTGTATTACAGGAAAGGCATTGGTTCTGGGGTTTTTGAAACCTCACAGGGAGGCTTTCACCCCCAATAGGAGCCAGTGTTATCTCCTCAGATAAATTAATCAAGTTGTTTTATTTTAGGTGATAGGATGTCATTCAAACAATACATTTCTAAATTTTTAAAGCTCATTTTTGAGATATTTATGCATGTAATAAAGTTTAAAAAAAACATTTGGTTTCATTTTCATTTCAAAAAAGTCAAATATTAGGTTTCGGTGGCTTAGGTGCTTCTTCAAAAGGGTTTCTTAGCTACCCAAAGCCTTAACTTTCAACAACTTAAACAAGAAATTCAAAGTTATTTTAGCCACCAAAATCACAGGAGCTTGGGAGCCGTCAACATGTCCTTTCACACGCCTAAACCATCGGGATTGAGTTTTTATGATTGCAATCGACCGCTAAAAAGATAGGAGGAAAATCATTTATGAACTTGGAGTTGATCTTTGCATGATATATCAAATCTTTTCGAATTGTTGTTTCATCAAATCACGTGGTTACATACTTCCCATCATTACAGTCACCAACCATGATTGTTTCAAATTTTAAGCCACTCTTTCACATCCCTTGTAATCAGCACCATGTTCTAATGCATGTCTCATACCTCATGTCCCTGTTACAGCCGAGCCAAATCTTCCTAAGTCTACGTTGTGTAATTTTCCCCCAAAACCTGATTTTAAAATTGTAAGTGTACAGAAACATTGCGACAGATGAAGAAAGGAGCATCAACTCTGAGGAAGGAGCTAGATGATATTAGTTACCTGGAATTGCACCCGGAGGTATGCCAACTTTTCAGGGGCGCAGGTTGCTACAATTTTTGTAAAAAATTACAGATCTCTCATCAGCAAGTGGCATAAGTTTTTTCCCTGACTTTCAATGGAAGGAAAGCAACCATTGGTCAAGATGAATTCCAAGTGGATGAATCCCTCATAGCTGAGGTGACAGATATTCCCAGGACTGGAGAAAACTAGTTCAAAACCACTGTCACAAAGAATGATGAATTTAGGTCCTACTTGAAACCAGAACACAAGTGTTTGGTATGGAAGAAAGACATTCCTATGTCTTTCCTTGAAGAGAAATGGAAACTGTTATTAAAATCCATTCTTGTTTATATAACTTGTGAAGGTATATATAATAGGGTGATGATTTACCATTTCAAACTCATGAACCATTTCACTGGTAGAAACCCACTTAATCTGCCTTATTATCTCCACAGAAGCTTATCTAAGATGGCTCATCAGGTCAAGGCTAAGCCCAATAAGGTTGCAGGCAGGTTATCCCACCATGGTTTGATTAAACTCTTGGTTTATGAGTTGTTGCAGAGAAGAAACAAAGAATGGAATTACTTCTTGTTTTGGAATGATTTCCAGACTGATGTACAACCAGAGGGTAAGAAGAATCCTTCTTCCAAGAAGTCTTCTACTCCCAGAAGTGAAAAGAGGAGGAGGATATTTATCTCTCCAGTTCCAGTTAATCATACCTCTCCTTCTTCTAAGCCTAATAAAACTAAGAAGAAATTAAAATTCAGCAATGAGACAGAGAAGGTTGGAGAACCCCCAGTGAACATGAGAATTCTTAATCTTCCCTACACAGACTTGAAGGATGAAGAGCACTAGGTTGAAATAGGGAATGAAGATTTAGTTACCATAGCACATGAAGATGTAGTATATGTTGATGTATTCACAACAAGGTATGAATATCTTCCATCACCTACACCCAAAGAAGAACAAGAACTACAAGTTGCAGATGCCTCATCTAGAAAAAAAAGTGAAGCAGAGTAAATTAAAGGAAATCAAGAAACTTAAAAAGAAGTTAGCTCAACACGAAGTGCTAGAAAGGGTAATTAAAACCATATATGAAACCTTCTCTAAGAATTTTACAGAAAGCAACTCAGCCTTAGAAATATTAGCACATGAAAGAATAAAGGAAAAGAAAAAGAAGGAGAAGATTGTAAAAGATTACAATAGCTTATGGAGAGTAGCTAGGGACTTGAAGAAAAAGGTCAGGGCTTTAAGGTCACAAGCTATGTCTTCAAAACACCAGTCTCAAACACATGATACTCTTGAAAACCTAGTAGAGGTAAAAGTTTAGTACAATGAACCATAGGCAACCAACAATCCTACAGTCATTCCAGAAGTTGAGCAAGGTGCAGAAGCCTTAGAAGATTATCCCTAATTCATTTTGGAGCTAAGACAAAAGGTATTTTGAAATTTTGATAATATTCACCAAGGCAGAACTTTCGGTGGCTTGGGAAAACATTTCTATTTTTCATTAGCCACCGAAAAAAGAGCTTTTGGTAGCTAATTGGTCCATATTTTGTCTATTTTAACTACCGAAAGCACTGACAGGGAAGAAAGTTAGTATTTTTGCACAGATCCTAGTTTTCCTTGTCCAAAAGTCTCAGGAATATTTCCAATTGATAGATAATAATTAAATACATCCTTATCAAGAGTCTATTTTGATTTTGGAGATGCTCTACAAGGCACAAAGGTCAAATTGGTTAGCTATTTTCAGGGAAAGAACTGTTTTATTATCAACAAGTGTCATTTTCGAATTCTCTCATATCTCATGAAAATCCATCAGCCTCGGAAGGCTTACTACACCTTTCGAAGAATTCGAAGGACATGAAGATCACCCAAGAATAGGATTTGACCTATTTTATAGGATCTTTGCCTATTTTCTTGGGCCAGTTATTGACTTTCTATTTTTGGCAAAATTTGATCCAGTATCCTAGGATCTAGAAAATTTTTGTAAAGGCTATAAAGCCAAAAGTATTAGAGGAATGAAGGGTTCAAATTTGAGTTCTAGACTCTACTTTTATTGGGATACAAACACTTTCTTTAATATATTCAGCATGCAAGCTTCTTTCATTGTTTTTGTCAGAATTTCTTTTCATTTCTATTCTATGCCTATGAGTTGAAATTCTTTTTTTGTCTCTTTTTAAATGTCCTATGGTAACTATCATCTTACCTTTTATTATTAAACAAGAATCATAAGCATCCACTACTAGTTTGTTGACCCATCATATATATGGTTTATGTATGTTCTAGTTAATTGATTGGTTTCTTATCCATCTGATTNAAATTTTAGGTTGGTGACTAGGTTCTGAAATGGGATGCTCTCAGACAAGATAAAGGCAAGCATGGAAAGTTTGACTCTTTGTGGACCGATCCTTTCATGATAATTCAAGTACAACATAACAACACTTTCATTCTACAAAGGCTAGAAGGTGAAGAAATGTTTGGTGGCCCAGTAAATGGGCATTTTCTAAAAATTTATTTTATCTAAGGCTTCAAAGCCTTACCATTGTAAATTTTATTTTTCAGTTTTTTTTGTTTTTGAAAAATAACTCCATGCCAAATGGAAACACTAGTAGATAGGTTTGAGTTTTTGTATTACAGGAAAGGCATTGGTTCTGGGGTTTTTGAAACCTCACAGGGAGGCTTTCACCCCCAATAGGAGCCAGTGTTATCTCCTCAGATAAATTAATCAAGTTGTTTTATTTTAGGTGATAGGATGTCATTCAAACAATACATTTCTAAATTTTTAAAGCTCATTTTTGAGATATTTATGCATGTAATAAAGTTTAAAAAAAACATTTGGTTTCATTTTCATTTCAAAAAAGTCAAATATTAGGTTTCGGTGGCTTAGGTGCTTCTTCAAAAGGGTTTCTTAGCTACCCAAAGCCTTAACTTTCAACAACTTAAACAAGAAATTCAAAGTTATTTTAGCCACCAAAATCACAGGAGCTTGGGAGCCGTCAACATGTCCTTTCACACGCCTAAACCATCGGGATTGAGTTTTTATGATTGCAATCGACCGCTAAAAAGATAGGAGGAAAATCATTTATGAACTTGGAGTTGATCTTTGCATGATATATCAAATCTTTTCGAATTGTTGTTTCATCAAATCACGTGGTTACATACTTCCCATCATTACAGTCACCAACCATGATTGTTTCAAATTTTAAGCCACTCTTTCACATCCCTTGTAATCAGCACCATGTTCTAATGCATGTCTCATACCTCATGTCCCTGTTACAGCCGAGCCAAATCTTCCTAAGTCTACGTTGTGTAATTTTCCCCCAAAACCTGATTTTAAAATTGTAAGTGTACAGAAACATTGCGACAGATGAAGAAAGGAGCATCAACTCTGAGGAAGGAGCTAGATGATATTAGTTACCTGGAATTGCACCCGGAGGTATGCCAACTTTTCAGGGGCGCAGGTTGCTACAATTTTTGTAAAAAATTACAGATCTCTCATCAGCAAGTGGCATAAGTTTTTTCCCTGACTTTCAATGGAAGGAAAGCAACCATTGGTCAAGATGAATTCCAAGTGGATGAATCCCTCATAGCTGAGGTGACAGATATTCCCAGGACTGGAGAAAACTAGTTCAAAACCACTGTCACAAAGAATGATGAATTTAGGTCCTACTTGAAACCAGAACACAAGTGTTTGGTATGGAAGAAAGACATTCCTATGTCTTTCCTTGAAGAGAAATGGAAACTGTTATTAAAATCCATTCTTGTTTATATAACTTGTGAAGGTATATATAATAGGGTGATGATTTACCATTTCAAACTCATGAACCATTTCACTGGTAGAAACCCACTTAATCTGCCTTATTATATCCACAGAAGCTTATCTAAGATGGCTCATCAGGTCAAGGATAAGCCCAATAAGGTTGCAGGCAGGTTATCCCACCGTGGTTTGATTAAACTCTTGGTTTATGAGCTGTTGCAGAGAAGAAACAAAGAATGGAATTACTTCTTGTTCTGGAATGATTTCCAGACTGATGTACAACCAGAGGGTAAGAAGAGTCCTTCTTCCAAGAAGTCTTCTACTCCTAGAAGTGCAAAGAGGAGGAGGATATTTATCTCTCTAGTTCCAGTTAATCATACCTCTCCTTCTTCTAAGCCTAATCAAACTAAGAAGAAATTAAAATTCAGCAATGAGACAGAGAAGGTTGGAGAACCCCCAGTGAACATGAGAATTCTTAATCTTCCCTACACAGACTTGAAGGATGAAGAGCACCAGGTTGAAATAGGGAATGAAGATTTAGTTACCATAGCACACGAAGATGTAGTATATGTTGATGTATTCACAACAAGGTATGAATATCTTCCATCACCTACACCCAAAGAAGAACAAGAACTACAAGTTGCAGATGCCTCATCTAGAAAAAAAAGTGAAGCAGAGTAAATTAAAGGAAATCAAGAAACTTAAAAAGAAGTTAGCTCAACACGAAGTGCTAGAAAGGGTAATTAAAACCATATATGAAACCTTCTCTAAGAATTTTACAGAAAGCAACTCAGCCTTAGAAATATTAGCACATGAAAGAATAAAGGAAAAGAAAAAGAAGGAGAAGATTGTAAAAGATTACAATAGCTTATGGAGAGTAGCTAGGGACTTGAAGAAAAAGGTCAGGGCTTTAAGGTCACAAGCTATGTCTTCAAAACACCAGTCTCAAACACATGATACTCTTGAAAACCTAGTAGAGGTAAAAGTTTAGTACAATGAACCATAGGCAACCAACAATCCTACAGTCATTCCAGAAGTTGAGCAAGGTGCAGAAGCCTTAGAAGATTATCCCTAATTCATTTTGGAGCTAAGACAAAAGGTATTTTGAAATTTTGATAATATTCACCAAGGCAGAACTTTCGGTGGCTTGGGAAAACATTTCTATTTTTCATTAGCCACCGAAAAAAGAGCTTTTGGTAGCTAATTGGTCCATATTTTGTCTATTTTAACTACCGAAAGCACTGACAGGGAAGAAAGTTAGTATTTTTGCACAGATCCTAGTTTTCCTTGTCCAAAAGTCTCAGGAATATTTCCAATTGATAGATAATAATTAAATACATCCTTATCAAGAGTCTATTTTGATTTTGGAGATGCTCTACAAGGCACAAAGGTCAAATTGGTTAGCTATTTTCAGGGAAAGAACTGTTTTATTATCAACAAGTGTCATTTTCGAATTCTCTCATATCTCATGAAAATCCATCAGCCTCGGAAGGCTTACTACACCTTTCGAAGAATTCGAAGGACATGAAGATCACCCAAGAATAGGATTTGACCTATTTTATAGGATCTTTGCCTATTTTCTTGGGCCAGTTATTGACTTTCTATTTTTGGCAAAATTTGATCCAGTATCCTAGGATCTAGAAAATTTTTGTAAAGGCTATAAAGCCAAAAGTATTAGAGGAATGAAGGGTTCAAATTTGAGTTCTAGACTCTACTTTTATTGGGATACAAACACTTTCTTTAATATATTCAGCATGCAAGCTTCTTTCATTGTTTTTGTCAGAATTTCTTTTCATTTCTATTCTATGCCTATGAGTTGAAATTCTTTTTTTGTCTCTTTTTAAATGTCCTATGGTAACTATCATCTTACCTTTTATTATTAAACAAGAATCATAAGCATCCACTACTAGTTTGTTGACCCATCATATATATGGTTTATGTATGTTCTAGTTAATTGATTGGTTTCTTATCCATCTGATTTACAAACCTAYCTAATAATAGMTCTTGAAGCCATTGTATTGTTTGAATATAACTACAYCGTCTTAAAGATACAATCTAGTGATTTATATATTCATSTTGATCCAACCCCACACCCATTATTGAGTATATAATTACAAAAACAGTTAAGTTACCAGGCATCTCTAAGATACAACCTAGRAGAGTTTCTTGGAGTTATAACACCACACACATGATACTTAAACTTATATGGCATAATTTATATTTAAGGTAAAAAATTGTATTGATTGGGGTTTAAAAGGTTGGGGGGTGGACCCCTTGACCTTATCATATATTATATTGTTAAAAATATGCCAATTGTATGCCAACATTAGCAGGCCATATATATATCCAACCGCAAAATAACAAAAACAACCCAAAATGTAGTAGTCGGTGGGGCTTGGAATCTTGACACGCCATATATATATCTAATTCCTTCCTCGTTATGCCAACAAAACCTCTTGTTACGGGATTCCTAAAAAATATAATTATTTTTTTCCTATAGTTCTCGTTGGAGGTTAGGGCCAACACCCTATTTAATGGGTGCATCGACTAAGGAAATGGACACACTATAGAGTAAACAATTGTCTCAAAGTTCATTCCTAGAGGGTATAAAGACTTCATATTTCACTGTAATGCATTCCAAGAGGTTATTTGAAATTTTTTTATGAACTTTATACTTAATTTTCTCAAAATTTCGCAAGGAATTCAATGGTGCACTTTGTTTCTAAGTTTGAGCAATATGTAAAGAGGTCATTAAAAAAGAGGTCTCTATTGGAATCAGACCTGGAGACGTAGCCTAAATTAGGTGAACTTCGTTAACAAACTTTGATTTTGGTATTTTTGTTCTATTTCTCTTAGTTATAGTGCAAGTTGTATATCATTAACGTGAATTTGGATAGATAAGTAATTTCACATTTCTTTTGAAATCAATCAAACGATCATTAGTATTTTGAAGATAAAGTAGATGTTTATATCTATTAAAGACTGATTATCATCTAAGGATTTTTCGGATCAAGTTGGTATTAGATCTAGTTTTGAAAAGCGGTTGCAAGTGAATACTTACAAGGTCCAAGTCCAAGCAAGGAGAAGGAAAACTTGAAAGTTATGATCCAAATATTGGTTTGAGAATATTTACATTAAGAAGAGAGATGAATTCACCAAGAAAATTAGGTCCTTATGACTTTGAAGATGATTTCTTCGAGGTTTTTAATTTAATGAAATCCATGGTAGAATAAATGTACAAGGGTTGAAACAAGGACAAGGAAGAAGATACACTAGAGAAATTTGAACTAGTTAAATATGAAGGATGAGGTGAAGGAGGTGGACCTTATGAACCATCCTCACCATATTCATCATTTGCATGTGAACATTCTTCACATAATAATAATTCCACTAAGAACACTTCTCGTGCTCATAATTTTCCTTTATTAAAATTGGATGCTGAAAAGTTGGACAATTGGATCAATTAGATAGAGGTATGTTGTAGGGTGCAAAAGATCATGGATGAAACTAAAAAGATACAATTGGATACTCTCGTTCTAAGTGTTATAGCCTCGATAAGGTGGAAGAGTAGGATGCAATTTGATCTTGTTCAAAATGCTAAAGTAATCGCTTCTTGGGAAAAAATTACTAAGGCCATAAGAAAACAATTTTATCCATTAGCTTATACAAAAATGACAATTATAGAATGGCAACATCTAAGGCAAGGTAAAGGCCAAAATATTCTAGAATATACAAATGAATTCAATAAGAAGAAATTATCCCTAGTAATTATGTTGCATACTCATAAAACTCTTATAAAGTATATTGGTTGCATGCGTTCATATCTTCAAGGAATTATTTTAATTTTTATCCCTACTAACATTGATAAAGTGTTAGTACAAGCTACACATCTAGTGGCCATTAAGGGGAAGCATGTGATTGAAGATAAGAATCCACACAAGTTCAAAAATAAATTGAAATGAAAATGGAAGAGTGAGAATACATCCACTATAAAGAAAGTTTAAGAAAGACCTACATGTAACCACTATAAGAGAAAGGGGCATGAGGAAGCACAGTGTTGGAAGTTGCATCCAAAATTACGACCAAAGAAGTTCCAAGATAAAGGGAAGTAGAAGACTATTGTATCGTCTCGACAAGATCTAGGATCATATTTAGGAGATGAATCTAAGATCATGGAAATATGAATAAAATGTATATCTATTACTAATTCTTCAGTTCAATATTCCAAATTGGAAAGTGTTACCGATCAAAAGAAAATAAGTGATCTTTTTCATGTCAGGGTTATAGTCAAGCATACAAAGATAGATACTTTGTTTGACATTGGATCTCAATTTAATCTAATATCTAAATCAATTGTTAATAAGATGGTTTTGAGTATGACACCTCATAAAAAACCATATCCATTAGGTTGGTTGTGTGCATATGCTAGGTTGCAGGTAACAAAGAAGTGTAAAGTCAGATTTGAAATTACATCCAAGTTCTTTGATGAGGTTGAATTAGATGTTATGCCTCTTGATATTTGGGAAATTGTCTTGGGTAGTCCATATATATATATTTTCAGGAAATCCATATTATATTGAGAAGAGAATAAATATTACCTTTTTAAATATGGGATTGAATTTATTTTCGGAGCTCATCGTATCAAAAATGATTTTTCTTTAGTGAGCACAAGGAAAATGAGGAGACTCGTTAATGCAAGTAAATATTTTATTCTCATCGTGGTGAAACAAAAAGAAGAAGAGATGTCCGATTCTTTATCAAGTTGTGATCAATCTCATAAACATGAGCTGATTAAAATCATATCTAATTATGGTCATTCATATCAAGAACCTACAGGGTTTCCTCCTAAGAGGAAGGTTGAACATGAAATATATTTGAAACAGGATGTTCCTCTTCCTAACATTGGTATGCATAGATCATCAGTTCTAGAGAATGAAAAAATAAATAAGAAATATTAGGAGTTACTCCAGAAAGGAATAATAAACCCAAGTTCCTCTCCATGTGGATCTCCTATTGTATTAGTTTCGAAGAAAGATGGAATGTGGAGGATGGTGTATTGAATTTAGAGTGGTGAACAAGATTAGGGTAAAGAACAATTATCCTCTTCCTAGAATTGATGATTTATTGGATAATTTAAAGAATGTTGTTTACTTAACTAAGGTATACTTGGGAAGTGGTTACCATCATATCAAAATTGTAGAAAGTGTTATATGGAAAATTGCTTCCAAGACAAAGCAAGGCTTGTTTGAATGGTTAGTTATGCCATTTGGATTATGCAATGCACCTGCTACATTTATGAGGGTAATGAATGTTGTTTTTAGGACTTACATATATTACTTTGTCATTTTCTACTTAGATGATATTTTAATCTTTAGTTGAATATGGGAATATCATATAATGCATGTCAAGAGAATATTTGAACTCTTCAAGAAGGAGAAGTTGTATGTTAAGTTTCCATTTTCTAAATGTGAGTTTGAAAAATATTCTCTCGTATATTTTCGTTAAATTTTAGGGAATGATCAGTTAAATATAGATCCTACAAAATTAGAAGTTATTATTAAATGGCCTAAACCAACCATTGCCACAAAATTCAGGAGATTCTTAGGAGTAGTACAATACTAGAGGAAATTCATTGCTAACTTGTTGTTTATACTAGCTCCTCTCCATGCATTAACAAGTGTGAAACAAGTTGTTTAATGGAGAGGAATGAAATATAAATCCTTCGAGACATTGAAGGAAAAGATAAGCATTAAACCTATTTTGGGTTTTCCATATCTACAATAGTAATTTTAGATTTAAACTGATACAAGAAGATATGCCATGGGAGGAGTCTTGATGCAATGAGGTAAACCTATATGTTATCATTTTGAGACTTTTATCAAGAAATAATTAACTATCCAACATATGATAAGGAATTTTATGCATCGATACAAAGTGTGAAGAAATGGAAGAATTAATTAATGGAAAAGGATACAACAATTCATACAAATCATCAACCATTACAATATTTGCAGTCAGAAAACAAGATACAATAGTCATGACATTTCAGGTGGATGGGTTTGTTACAGTAGTTTCATTTGGTAATCAAGTGTAAGAAAGGTATTCATAACAAGGTTGCAGATATGTTATCAAGACCATTAATCAATGCATCTATAGTACTAAGGTATAATTCCTTAGGTCATGAAAGTTAAGTTTAACAATATGCTAGGGATGATGATTTTAAATACATGTCTATGGATTTGATTCATGGAAATCAAAAATCATATTATCATGTGAATGACAATTTATTATATGACCTTGGAAAGCCTTGTATACCCAGGGATGAAAGAGTAAATGTAATTAGAGAAGCTGATGCATCTCTCATTTCTGGTCATTTTGGGGTTGGTAAGTTGTAGAGATATTATTGTTGGCCTCAAATGAATGATAACGTTTCCAAGTATGTAAAAGGGTGTGTTATGTGTAGCACAAGAAAACCCAACAACAAAAATCTGGGATTATATATGCCATTTCCAGTACCTTCTCATCCATGAGAAAGTATCTCCATGGATTTTGTAGGGAGGTTTTAAATATCCAAAATAGGTCATGATTATTTATATGTCATTGTGGATAGATTCAGTAAGATGTGTATTTTAATTCTATGCAAGAAACATGTCATAGTTGAAAAAACAACACATATGTTCTTTGCTAATGTATGGGTTCATTTTGGGATGCCTACATCTATTATATCATATCAATACTCTTTCTTTTTAGGAAGGTTTTTCTCTCATTTATGGGAGATAATGGACTCTAAGTTAAACAAGAGCACAAATTTTCATTTGCAGAAAAATGGACAGACAAAGATGGTAAGAAAAATGGTGGTACATCTACTTCGAGGATACTACAGCAAGCATCCTAAATTGTGGGATGAAAAATTTTTGTATGTACAATTGCCTATAATAATTCCATGCAATATTCTACTCAGAAAAATCCTTTTGAAGTATGTTTTGGGTACTTGCCTAAATCACCTACGAAATTTTCTTTTGAAGAAGAAAGTAAAGAGGATGGACATGATGATACAGATAAAGCTAAAATTTTCATTCAGAGGATCCAATAGGTACATCAAGTAGTACAAGAATAATTGGAGAAGATCAAGGAAAAGTATATGACAAGACATAATAAACATCAGGTTGATCATCAGTTTCAAGTCAGTGATCTATTATGATTACATATTAGTAAGGATAGAATGAAGGGTGAAGGTAAAAAACTAATACCAATCTTATATGGTCCATTCAATATCTTGGAAAATATTGGTACCGATGTCTTTCATTTAGAAATACCATCCTACATGCAAATGTATCTAGTGGTAAATGTTGATAATTTGAAGCTTTATGAAACTCCTATGATTTTGGATGAATATGGAATTATTTAGGTTTTGACATTTGATGAGTTTGCTCCAGATTATTTAGATGAGATACAGGAATATTTTATTCTCGACAAAAGAATCAGGCGCAATGAGTATCTTTGATTTGGTCTTAAAGGGGTCAAACCAAGTAAATCAAAGTGGATCAAGATTGGGAAGAAGAGGGATGTTTACCCTCACTTATTTATTGAATAATTAAAATTTTTGGTGGTTTGAAAGGCTTCCAATGGGGAGGAATGATCCAGGAGGATCCAGGAATGCTTAGAGAGGTCTAGGAGGATCCAAAATGCTCATAGAGATCCAAAAGGGTTCATAAATGATCAAACTTTGATAATCTCAAATATTATCTAAAAGGAATTCATTATGTATATGTCAATGATATTTTTCCAATGACATAAAAATCACAACAAATAGGGTTCATATGCAAAAGTTATGGATAGTCAAAGTTCAGGTCAAACCAGAAAAAAAGTCAAATTCGAAGGGTGAAGGTGGCACACATCACCATTAAAAGGGTGAAATGTGGCATGAAAATATGGTTATGACGTGACCACACCATGGAGTATCATGTGGCATACCATACATCAAACCGAGTAGGTGACTTGGAAATTCATTTGGTACAATTGAATAATTGTAGTTTGATATGTGGAAAGGATATACCAATGAGAGGTTGCCACATGCCATCCTATAATTGGCCATTCAT
>JZKD02S1806590.1:62488-83811 GCA_000966675.3 Picea glauca | reverse complement strand
TCCTGAATTTAAAGGGGAAATCCCTTCGATACAATCATTTCAAAGCATATCTGAATCCTACACTAAATCGGATCTTCTTTCTAAATCAACATAGGATGTCCTATTCTCACGCAACTGAATGCTAATACAGGAGCTGAACGAGGTATTGTTGTTACGGCTGGTGTAACAACTCCTTCTCATAGCTGCTGATGTTGTTTCAACATTGCAATTCACGGGTTGTTTCAGCCATGTGAATTGCGCCCTTGACTGTGTCGGCCTTGACTACTAACTGTCACGGTTCGTGTTTCAGCATCTGGACTTCTGAATCGAGTGACAGCTCCGTGTTTCATCATCTGCATCCTCGAACTATGTAGCCACTCCGTGTTTCGGCATATGCGACCTTAGACTATGTAGCAGCTCCGTGTTTCAACATATGCATCCTCGGACTGTGTAACAGCTTTCATGTTTCAGCATCAGTACAACAACGACTTTGGATAGTTCTGTGTTTCAGCATCGGCCTTGAATACTATTCTGCAAATATGGACACTTATGCACTTCTAATCAATGGTTAAGTACGAGAGTGATGTAAAATATCATGCAAAACAGATTAGACATGTAGTGATGAGAAAGGACGTTGTATACCTTGGAATGATAAGATGAAATGATAGTATAAGTCTAAATATAGGTGATCCAGGGTATAATAATGACAAAAAGTATGGGAAAAAAGGTACAATATGTGGTCCTAACAATATGGAGGCCTGCTATGATTCCTTCATTAGGAGGAATAGGGTTATTTAGAGGAAAATTGGTAAACCTCTGTGGAAGGTTCACTCAGATACCTATGACTCTCAATGAAAGTTCGATAGAAGAATATTTTGAAATTATTAAATTTATTGAAGGCAACGCCCTGTTTACCATGTTACTAGGGAAACCTTGGATTGACAAAGCTCAAGCCAAATGAAAGGAAGAATAATAAGCCCTCGAGTAGAAGAAACAAGACTTAAAAGATTTCATGTCTAGAAGGATCGCACAATTGATTGAAGAATAGGAGAACAGATCAAAGCTAGTTGTTACTAGAAACATTGATGTCGACACTGCAACAATATTAGGAGACCCACAGAAGACTAAAGTACTTACTCTAGCTAAAGAAGAGGTATTACCCCTGAATCCTAGGAAAGAATCTCAATAGCACGCATTGACTATGTTAAAAGATGATAAGAATCGAAATGGAAAAGAGACTATCGAGACAAAGCTCACTGGAAAGGAGGCTAGAAAGCTAAGTAAGAAGAGGACTAAGATTGAAAAGTTACAAAATATTCCATAGGGAACTTCGCAGAAAGAAAATTTGCAGAATTGGAGCTTCATTGGGATATCAGGACAACAAAACATGGCACTTCGCCATGGAAAAGAAATATAGTCGTTGGGGCTGATATATCCATTTGACTTTTGCTCCGAACAGACATAAAAGAAATAAAGGTTCATCATCCGACCATTGGACCACACCATAATGGATTGAACAAGAGTTAATAGGGGCTCATAACCATTGCATGCGAACCATTGCTGAGTTTCCTATTTATCCCGTCGCACCATGCACAAAGAACAATTTTGCTAACTCAGAATTTGAAGCCCGCAGACTGAATGAATTGCATACAGTGATCATTTCTCCCTTGCTATTATTCCAGTGTAGTGTCTAAGTCCATCGTGACCTCGATAATTTTAATCCCGAGCACGTATGTCTGATGAGCTCACCGTAGTTAAAGAATCAGTGACAAAATTTCTCCTCGAATTGATGACTGAAAGAGTCATGTCGGAGAGAGGAGTGTCTATAGGTGTACAAGAATATTCGATGAGAGGACTATAGGCCTCTCTGTCCACTGCTTGAGATACACCATCCCGACCAAATGATGAGAAATGAACAAAGAATAGAGACGATATCGTGAATGCCAAGTTGATTCCGAGCATTTTACCCACCTATATACCACCTCTAAGGGGCACAATCAATCGTGACAGTGTGCCCCAAAAATTTGAATACGCTTTGGTTACTGTGTACCTTCCGAAAGAGGTGTGCATAGTTTGTGTTGACCAGGATCAGCTCACAACGTTGAATTTTAGCGGCTTCAACCTCAGCGATAGGAAGGTTTACAACATACTCACCTCACATAAGTATCTGATGAGAAAAAAAGGAAAGAACTCAAATATTACCCCTCAGTCATGGACCCAGAACCTCACGCAGTCCACCCTACTGCATGTTATGAAGATTTAGCACTTCGGGAGACACCTGAAGGTGAACGCATGCGTCAAATTACTGTTGTATTTTTATCATGGAGGTTATTTGTGGTTGAACTACCACATCATAGTGGATTCAACATTGATCAATCAGATCACAGGGCTAAGCATGCAAGGCCCCGACCCACAAGATTTCTACCCCAGAAAGACCATGGATCACTCTATCACCCAGAGGATAAAGGATACTTATAGATATGTAGAGAAGGGCACATGAGGCTACAAGGTAGCCTCTATCCAGAGCGGTGCAATGTGCCTATCCTATCAATTGATCATAGAGAAATTAGTTTGCAAGAACTAGCCCACCCAAGTAACTAGATTTGTAATCGACCTCGCAAGGAAGTGCGCGGAAGGCCTACACATGAATTGGGAGAAGTACTTGGTGAACTAGTTAAAACTGGATTGAAGGGAAGTGAAAGATCAAGGATATGATTTCCACTTCAATTGGCTTCTCATCTTAATCGTGTTCATCGCATGGGAGATGCCGGAAGGTGTGACCTTCCTGGACATCAAGCCCTTTGAACCACTAGTCGTGAAGTTTAGTACGTTGTTGTACTCCAACGACATGAGCAAGCAATGGAAATCAAATGTCGTTTTCCACACTTATTAAACTCAGTTGACGACCGTTATCTAGTACGAGCCTCGTATAACCCCAAACACACTCCACATGTTTAGACCCTTGATGAAATTCAACGCAGACCTCCATTTCATCTATATCATAGCGTGCGCTAATGAGCATAAATGACAGTTGCAGTCATACTAGAAGTTGACGGAGGAATACATAGAAGAGATTACTAAGGAATGGTCGGTGGGCCTCCTCATCCCAGTAGACCCCACAGAGCTATATGAAATAGACAGTCCATAAGCAGCGTACAACACACCTGGACCGAGTAAGACTAAGAAAAATGAAGAAGCCCAAGATGTCCATAGTACCTCGGTGAAGAATACTTCTATCTCACCTTAGCAAGGAGGATATTATGAAGAGATAGATGGTGTAGAAGTAGAACATAATAAAGGAGAGGTTACACCGCCTAGAGATAAGGAGGACCCCTCGAAGAAAAGGAAGGTTTCTCCTCTGAAACCTTCCTCAAGGAAGAAATCGAAAGAAACCAGGACTAAGTTTGAGACCACCCTCACCTTAGACAACTTCGACTTCATCATCACAACACTGAATGATGCTTCACTAGAGATAATAGAGAAGAAAGAAGCTAAGCAGGAGGAGGTGTTCAGTTGGATCAAGTTTGAACTTCAATAAGTGTGGAAGGCACTACAGTCCAGTTGCGTAGTTTCTACTATGCCTATATCAGTAGGAACACCAAAAATAGGAGATGAACCAGCTCAACTCTACTAGATCACTGATATAGTCGAAGCTTGCCTTCGATGATCATAGGAAGAGACAGTGCAAGCCACCCAGGCTTTGGCGCAAGCACAGGAAGAAGTTCTAGAGAAATGAAGTACTGCCAAACGTGAGAAGCTTACTCTACAAGAGAGGTTCGATGAAGAAAAATACCAGCTGCATAAAGAAAAGGAACAGTTGCTCACAGATCAAATCAAAGTCAAGGAAATGGTTCACAAATCACTTCACTCTATGACAGTCATTGAATTAAAGGTAGAAGAACAAGTTCCACATTAGGTGGCACAACTCAAAGATGTAATCCAATAGCTCCAGTAGTGCATAGTAGGCTTGGAGCTTTGCACTGTGCCTGAGACCCCTTAAGATGTATGATACCAAAGGGAAGCCACTACCTGCAGTGAAATTGACATATTAAAAGATCTTTCCTTGGAGTGCAAGAAGTTGAGTAACTGGAGTTCTCAAACATATGAAAACCTCACTGAGAATCCTGAGTTACAGACATTGGAGTCGCAACTCCAAGAAGTGAAGTAGCATAGAAATACACTATAGGCACAGCTGAAGGCCCTATCAGTTGTAGAAAGAATGAAGAGGTCTCATGAACAACATACAACTCAGAAGAAAATCCATATGATTCAAATCAAAGTGATGGAAGTCACTCAACGAATTCAAACTATGGAAGATAAGGCATGTTTATTGTTTACATAGGTTGAGAGCCAAGGATCAGAGATAGAATAGGTCATCCTCATAGCAGAACAATGCCTAGAAGGACCAGTGAACGATGCAGTGATCTAGGAATTCACTGAACAAGAGGCCATAACAAAGAAACAAGTCAAAGAAACTCGAGGCATTCGAGATATAATTGCTCAGACCAGAGTGACTCGGTATGAGTCACATGTGAGAGTTGGGGGCCTATTGGCCCTTGACCAAGTTTTGGGAATTTCTTGGTCATGATGACCTATTTTGGAACTTCAACAGCCTGTTGAATTAGGAGTGCAAGACGAAGTGGAGATCATGAGAACTAGACCCCCTTTTTCGATTTTTGGGAATATGTAACGGGAAGGGGATGTCGGCCCATGGGTTTACCCATGTTTAGGCCTATTTTGTATGTATATATAGATGTCTAGTCCATATAAAGAAGTGGTGGATGATATATATATGTGATGTAGGCTAAGTGACAAGAGTTGGATCTATGTGATCAAGGCTTTGTACATTCTGTGTAAGACTTGTAGAGCTAAGTGCAAGTCCCTGTGCGACATGATAGGAGGCTTAGTGTTGTAACATAAGGAAGAGGGATCTAGCGAGATGCACAGATCTTATGTCCTATGCGGAGTAAGGGTTTTGAGGCTCTATAATTGTAATCGATTGATAGAAGACTATAAAGAAGAAGAGTTGGTAGAAGTAGCCCCAGGAGAGGGGTGAACCATGTAAATCTGGTGTTATGATTCTTTGTTCTTGTCTTAATGAGTTTATGTCTTCTTTTTCTAAGTGATTTGATGTAGTTGGATAGATCTACTTTATTTTTTCTTATTATATGTGGGAATTCTAGATCTGATCTATATGGCTGTGCTTAGTGCTTAATATGATCTGTTTACCTATGCTAAGTGCTTGTATACAATAGGATAATGTGAATAATGTAAGGCTTTGTTTTATCAGTGAAGTAGATAATGATTGTATATTAAGGAACTGAAGGTGCTAAGTGATTTATTAAAGTGTTATAATCACAGATCTGTGTCCTGGATAAGGTTGTAGACACTTAAGTCCTGCAACCACCCCTGCCTCTTCCTCGGGTGAGACTTCATTTGCTTCACAAGTGTTGCTGAAAGGGCCAGTAGTTAGGGTTTTTTCAGTGCATTGTTATAGCATTGAACCCTGGGTCTTCCATTGTGCCAACAATTGGGGGTATTGTTGACGCCTAAAAAAAGAGCAACATGAGATACATGCCTGAAAATAAGTTGCAATGCATTTATACATACATATTATTAATACTAAATAGGTGGGACCCCTTTAGGATAGTAATAAAAGATAATGACTCCTCTTGTTAAGATGTCGAATATTCGCTTATTATTTCATTACAAGAATAATTACACAATTGGGAACAAACGAAAAACTCTAGTTGTAATTGCAATTTATGGATGATTGGTTTGTAATTTTATCTAAAAATAAATGTTTACGTTGTTAGACATTCTTTCCCTTGTTACATCTAGACTATAAGACTAAGTGTGAATTATACACAAACTTATGTTATATTTGGATAATGGATCATCATATGGTATGGAATTTATTTGCAAATTGTATATGTTGTGGATACATGTGTTGGTTTTGGACCCAACTTTTGATATTAGAAGTTTGTATAGTCACTTTGCCAAAATAATGGACATATGTGTAAAGGGTTGATGGAAGCTAGAACACTTCATTATGCTATGGTTGATGACATTTAATAATGGGAGATGGGAAGCGATGTGCATTTATTGCACATCGTTCTTACCCTATCTCGATGACACCACCTTCACTATGTTTTTTCTATTTGTTGTGGGAACTTTGGTAAATAGAAAATCCACCATTTTCGGCCCTTGAAGGAGTTGCGTTTTGTGGTTTCCTTAGCTTTAATCTTATAGGTATGAAAATTGTATCTCTTCATTCATTAAATTGAAACTCTTCTTGAGTCAAAATCGTTTTGTTGGGTCTAGGAGTTTCCATACAAATGTATTTGTTCTCCAAACTTTATAGCAATTATTTAAAAAAAAAACTTTGGCTGTGCGAAATCACATTTCAATTTGGGTTTTCCTTGTTTTTTCTTTTGGTAATTTGAGAAACTCAAACCAAAACTATATCTCAACTCTATGTTTTGGTTAGGGTATGAATTATGTTATTCCTAGAGAAAACGTTGTATTTATGTTGTTGATACAAAGTCTATGGTGTATTGTTTGCATTCTGGCTATGCAAAATGCAATGTGATTGTATTTTCTTTCATGTTGGCATAAAATTGATCTGAACCCAAATTAAGTTTGTGTTTGATCAGATTCTATGACTAATTTCTAAAGTGTTCTCTTTTTCTATAAGATAAAAGGGAAATGTAGGTTTCTTATATTACCCTAGTTGGACCCAAACCTTGGAAAAATTGTATGTGGTAAATGTTGTCACCTTGGAAGTTTGCCAAGAAACTATTTTTGGGAAGGAATTAATTTCATCATTCTTATGGGATGCACTAAAAACGTCACACCTACTCTATTTCATTTCAAGCCTTTTTTCCCTTTGAATTCAAACATGTAAATAATTTGAAGTCTTGTTTCTTGCCCCAATAATCATAACATTGATTTGAAACCAAACAATCATGGGCTTACTGTGTTATTTATCCACGAGGTATTCAGTTGATTTCTGAAGTTAATATCAATTATTGATTATTAAACTCACATTGGGGTTTTCAAGCCACGTTGGTTTCGCTGCTAATGATTTGAGGTTATAACAAAAATTTTGACGCATCGTCGAAAGGTCCTTGTGATTCCTTTTAGTATTTCATGCAGATTTAAAATATTTTAGTTATGATTATTGTCAATCTAAAATTCTTTGTTATTGGTATCTTACATATCGCTTTACCATTTTAAAAGAACATCTATAGTTTTGGAAAAAAGAAAAGGAAGATTACGAAAGTTGGCAGTTCTGGAATTTTCCTCAAATTTGATATTAAACAATTTAAAGGTTCTAGTTCATGGATGTCGTATGATGAAGTGTTATAAAATAAATGGTTGTGTCTCGAATAATATTCGGCTTTGGTTAAGGGGATTGTTTCGTTGTAAATCGTTTTGGAGAATAGTGGTAAAATATTTCCAGCAAAGAATATTATTATGAACTATAGAATTAATGAATGATATTTTATCTAATGGAACAATAACCATCTTACTCCTGTCTATGATATCACTTTTATCTCATTATATACCCATCATTATCTCAATAAAATTTAATTCACTTCCTTGTTATGTTATTATAAATTCATTCAAAGGATTTGGATGATTATTTGAGTGAAGGTTTCAATATGAAGGAATTGTTTTATAAGGGGAAGGCTCTCCATTTTGATTGAACAATATCCATTTGTTATTTCCCATCATGATATCATTTTTCATTCATTACAAATCCCCCCATCTTCCCAATAACCCTATAATTCCCTATTCATTTGCAATTAATTATTAAATTTAGTATTTGATGGATTGTATCAAATTTGGATGGATTTCATATTCTTTTGTTGTGAATAATAGAGCCAACATATTGATTTTATTCAGGTAGAGTACTATTGAATGGATTGTTAAAAAAATTTGTATTCTGATTGAAATATTTCTTCAGGATGAGATTTTTTAGCAGGGGAAGCAATGGAAGAGGTGCAAACAAAGTTAGATAAAACAATTTGAAAAGAGACCATAGAAGGCCACAATTCTCAATAAATATTGATGTTGATCCACAAGAACTAAATCATATTTTTCAAGTTGGGTTCTTCAACCTAGTTGGTCAAGAGATTCTCCAACCAGGACCTGAGAGGCAACCTTTCCAACCACATAAAAAATTCTCTGGTATCTATGTTCCCCCTCACGTTTCTATGCAGCCAAAACCACATGGCAATGATGGTTGACAAGAGATTGTCCATCAAACTGTTGCACATCATAATGGTTTGGTTGGCCCACAATATTGTTTCCATTTCCTCCTCCTCCTTCACTGCCATTCAATCCAAATTCCCAAGTTTTTCACATTATTTTTCCTTCCCAGTCCTCACATGAAAGAAAAAGGATCAAAACCAGCATTCCTGAACCAAAGATTGATAAAGGGAAAAAAATGGTCAATTCCCCTAACTCTTCCGAAAATTCCTCTGAATTAGTGTCCTCCCATATTCACCTCAAAGAAAATTTCTCCCATGCCATCAACAAAATCCATCCTCAAGGTTCCAATCATCCTAAGGATGCAACAGAAGAAAAACAACATAAAGATCAAAAGAGGGCAGTAGTGAAAAGATGAAAATCGCCTCTCATTGAAAATATTGATTTTGATGGTGTTATTGATATGACAACATAATGTTTTTTTGGACAACAAGAATATATTTAGATAGAATTCTTTGGAAAACATGGATATTATCCTACTTTTGATCAACAATCATGTTTTATTTTTCTTAATAATAACGTGTTTGAATATTTCTTTGAATGGGAGTTTTATGGAAAATGTCGGAGAATATCTTGGGTTATTATATTTCACATTATGCTGATTATTGAAATTAATAAAAAGAGATAGAACATAAGGAGAAATTATGTTATAAGGTCTTCCCTATACTTGTGAGATATTTATTTTTCTTCATTCATTCTAAATTTACTAGAAAGCTAAACCATCTTGATGACAACAGGGTTTTATTGAAGTCAACAAGATTCAAAACTAAATCATATCTTTCAACATCTTGTTTCTAAATGTTATGATGTTTCTTAGTAGTCCGTGTGTTCTTGTTTTTTTATGGATTAGATTTCATAATTGATAAAGGATATTTTGTAGAGTCAAGTGACAACACTTTTATGGCAAGTTGATCTAGATCTTTATCTTCAGTTTCTTTTTTTGTCAAAGTATTTTTGTATGGGGTACATTGGAGGCTTCTAAATAAGACTTTGGTCTAACCCTCGGAGGGGTTTGTAAAGATAATTTTTATTTGTATCTCAGAAATAAATTAATATAAAAATCATTTTTTTTTATTTCAGTGTCACATGCATATCTTATGATATTGTTAATAATTTACTTTTATTCTTATCTCTTTTCATATACACACTTACATATATATCCACTTATTTTCTTTTTTATAGTTACATATAACATATAAAATTAGCCTTAGTCCCTAGTACATATTACTTGTGTATTAAGAGATTGTTTTGAATTAAAGTTTATAAACCCTGGGTAAGATTCCCAACTATCTTGCCTTAGTCTAGAAAGATTTGAAAATTCTTGAGTAAGGTTCTTCATGCCTTTTCCTCAACATTTATTTGGTGACCATACTAGGGACATATTCCATATCTCTCTGGTTGATTGTATCACAATTATATTTCATTTTTCTGTGTTTTCTGATTACCCTTTGACTAATTGTTTTCCATGACAGTACCTATTATGAGACAACCAAATATTGGAAACCGTCTTGATGACCAAACCAACATTTCATTGAATTTATTTAACACTATTTTATAAACTTCTAGTACTCATGCTGAGATTGAATGCTCTCAGGAAATAATTGAAAGGGACATAAACATACATGAACGTTGGAAATCCAGGCAAAGGAAGCCCAAAAATCAACAGTAACCTCCCTTTTCAATATTTTATTCCATGTCCTTTAATCATTTCATTTAGTAAAGGAGAAGGGGGTTGTCCCATGAAGCTACCCTTGTTTTTGAAGTAGGAAGGAGGACAACTGTCTTATCAACTCAACAAAGTGATCTTAAGAGAACCTTATATGATTCTGCTAGTTCATATTTATCACCCATACCTATCACTTTCAACATGACATCTGCAGGTAGTGGTAGTGCCACTGGAGGTACCTCCTCCTTGAAACCTTATGCTTCATTAGTGATTGGTAGTATCTACAATCATCAATTCCCTCTTCAATACACTACCAACCCTACTAATGTCGTTAATAAATATGGAATTTTACAATTTCAGGATGATTCTAAAACCACTCCATGGCACGTATCTTCTCCCTTGAATCTCGCACCAACGACTCACCCATTACCAAAATTCAAGGATCATTTACCTAGGTTCTCAGGAAATGGTACCGTTACTATGAATGAACACCTGGTATCATTATCTAATGCTTTTCAAAACATAGGGGAAAACAATAATGACACTTGCATGTGTTTATTTGTTAATTATCTCGAAGGGAAAGAAACAACAAAATTCTTTGACCTCCCTCTGAAAATCCTTTCAAATTGGGAAGAATTGATTTATTGGTTCAAATCCACTTATGCACAACCCAAGAGTCTAGATAAGCAGTTAAGGGAATGCACCAATATTTCTTATAAGGATGGTGAAACCTTTAAATATTTTAACCTTCGTTTCACCAAACTATATAATCAAATTCCCCAACTAATCCATCCTCAAAATAAAAATGATTTCATGCATTATTATAATGCATTACCTTCTTTGTATCGTCATACAATTGAAGAGAAGGTTATCGAGAATATTAGTTCCTCCCTTCAGGATTTCCTATAATACGAAGAGAAACTTGAAAGAACAGTTCTTCCTAAGGGAGAATTGGTCAAGAAAAAAGACATGTCTTCCATTCTACAACTCATGCAAGATATGAACAATAGGATGATAGCTTATTAACGGAAAGGAAATTCTTCTTCCTCTTCCCCCGGGGATTCTTATTCTTCTCTAGCACCTTTTAGAAACATGAATGAAAACACTTTTCAACAAAAGCCCATAATGAATCTCAGTTGGTGTAATTTTTGTGAAGAAAATCATGATGAGAATACCTACGAGGTTAAAAAGAATGCTAGAGATAATATCTTTGGCAAAATCCCTGATACTACAATCATTTTTTTAGATTGGGATGAACCAGAGGATGTTATGGTAATAAATACAAGGAATAAATATTACAATGCCAAGGGAAAATTTGATATTCCCCGTACTTATTCTACCCCAAGATCATCTTCTTAAAGTGTTGATACACAAGCTGTCAAGACTTTGGATAATCAAGGAGTGTCTTATCCTCTTCCCTCGTCTAAGTACAATATCCTAAATCAATTAGCTAATATCAAAGTTGATGCTACTCTTTTGGACATGATTTTCATCCCATAACAAAAAAATCATCTCAAGGACTTCATGGAAGGAAAGGTTTCTACTATATCCAATCTATTTGAAGAGTCAAAGCAAGAGAACTCAATTGTAAATAAGATAGGTGTAAATAATTTTAGGAACCATGTAAGAAACCCCCTTTTCTATATTTCAGTAAAAATCCTGGATAAAATAGCTCATTATTTCCTAATTGATGGCATGTTTGGTCCAAGTGTGATGTCTAAAATTATCATGGAAGATCTTGGCTTATCTTTCACTAACGAAAATTCTAGAACTGTGCTTTCTTATAATAGTTTGCAAAAATAAACTATAGCTGAAATCAAGGATGTAACATTAGTTTTGTGTGTACATCCCGAGATAAGAACAACCCTCAACAGCCAAGTAATTGATATGTCGGTGAGTAAATATTCAATTATTTTAGGAAGATATTGGCATGCTTAACTGGTGGATACCTTTCACTTGATGGTACACATTTTTCCTTCCCTTGGAACATAAAGAACATTATAATCCTTAGGGATGGAATAATTTCATCATGTATAGAGAGCGTTCCGCAACCTAATGTAAATTATCTCAGAGAGGATTTGAGAGTGTACTATATATTTTTTGATGAAGGTGATACTATACTTGAGCCAATTGATTTTGATGATGGCATGTGTCACATGAATTTCAATGGATCATGTTCAAATGAAGGAAATGGAGACAACATCATTCTATATTCTCCTATAGGTAAAATCCACAATTTTTTTTATAGGTTGGAATTTGCTTGTACAAACATTGTGACCGAGTTTGAGGCCTTATTGTTAGGCATAAAAAATGCATATAACCTTGTTTGTGGCCACCTTATAATTTTTGGTGATTCTGAACTTGTTGTGAATCTTGTATGAAAAATTTATGTAGCAAGCAATAAGTTAAGTAAACATTATACTCAAGTTGTTTGGATGTTGATTTCAAATTTTCTATCATTTAACATCACTCATGTTAAGAGGGAACTTAATTCAATAGCTAATATGTTATTTGTTTTTGTAGCATCTCCTACTCGACATATGTTACCTCAAAGACTTGATTTTACGCTCCAATCTTTGTATCACCCTCACATACCTGAAAACGTAGAATCATGATAGGCTTTCCTGAGTGATTAATGCATTTGCGCTTTCATACAAAATAAACCATTTAATCCCAAGGAAATCATCTCGGCTCAAGATGACAAATTTCCTAAATTCTTGACTCCTCTCGAAAGTTTATTTTCATCAAGTGATGTAGGCAACAAGGAAACACATAAGGAAGAGGAGTCAAAAAGGAAATTTGGTGATACCGTTTCCTTGAATATTGCGACATCTGAATCCCCAAAGATTATTAAATTAGTTGTTCAATGTTTTGATGAAGAAAAAAAAAATTCACAGAATTACTCCATGAATTTCAAGATGTTTTTCACTGGTCATATGAGGATCTTCGTGTTTTTTATCCTTCTCTCATACAACATGCCATTCCTATCAAGGAAGGGGTAAAACCAGTCAGGAAACGACAAAGACCTACTAACCCTATGCGCAAAGATGCTATTAGAAAAGAATTGGAATTTGTTTTGAAAGCTAATATAATATTTTCAGTTAAGTATTCCGATTGGGTTTCAAATCTGGTCCCTGTTTGGAAAACTACCGGCCAGACAATATTTTGTGTCAATTTCCACGCATGGAATAAATAAATTTTCAAAGACCATTTTCTTATTCCCAATATGGAAATGATTCTACAACAAGTTGCAAGGTCTCAAATAATGTCCTTGACGATTTCTCTACGTATAATAAAATCAAGGTAAAAAGGACCGATAGGTATAAAACCACATTTACCACACACTGGGGCATATTTTCTTATGAACGCATGCCTTTTGGATTATGTAATGTAGGTGCCACATTTTAAAGAGATATGAAGATATAGTTTTATGATCTAATCTGTAAGATTATCCAAGCTTATCTTGATGATTTCACTTCTTACTCTAAAAACCGATTGGAAAATTTTGGTCATCTTAGAAAAGTTCTCATGCGCTATAGAAAATTTGGCATTTCTTTGAATCCTTCCAAGTATATTTTCGGTGTCATGAAGGGTAATATTCTTGATCACATTGTTTCCGATTCAAATATAATTATAGATCCTGAGAGGATTAATGCCATTCTAAACCTCCCTGTCCCCACCTCCAAGAAAGAAGTTCAAGCTTTCATTGGCATTATTAACTTTGTTCGTAGATTTGTTCCTAATTTTGTTTTCATGGTTAAACCCATCCATAATCTTTTGAATAAAGATCATTCTTTTTCTTGGATAGATGATGTATAAAATTATTTCCTTAAGATTAAGAAGGTGATCAGTTATGCGCCATTTTTGGCGAAGCCAAATTTTGAGAAAGATTTATAGTATATACCAGTGCCACTGAGGAATAAATTTTTGCTATCCTCTTTTAATGTAATGACCAAAACACTGAAAAACATGTATCTTACATGAGTCATATTCTATCAAATGACGAGGTCAAATATTCTTACATTGAGAAATATTCTTTCACTCTTGTCAAATCTATAGAAAAATTTTGCCATTTTATTTTGGGAAAACATATGAAGGTAAAAGTCCCTTTGCCTACTATCAAGTTTCTACTTTCACAAACTTATCTTTCAGGAAAACTTGCACATTGGATTGCAAAAATTCAAGAGCATGATTTGGAAATCTTGAATTCAAATATGATAAAGGAACTAGACTTATCCCTTCACTTATCTCAACATGTTGAGCCAAGTGAATAACCTGACGATCAAGATAATGCTCTTTCAATGTTATTTTATATTGAAAATCAAAATCTCTCTATATATGAGAATCCTTGTTATAAAAATATGGTGTATTATTTTCAGTATCAAAGGTTCCCAGATGAGTTAGATCCTCATCAAAGGAGACTCCAACTTAAAGTTTCTAAGTATATCATCATTTCAGGGGACTCCTTATTTAGAATATTTGTTGATGGTTTGTTGCTACGATGTGTAAATGATAAAGAATCACAAAAATTATTACACAAAGTACATGGATCATCAACATTTGTCATCCATATTGGTGGACATTTTTATGCTAAGGATACTTCTTTTAAGATCATAAGAAATGGTTATTACTGGCCTTTGATCTTTCACAATTGTTATAAATTTTCAAGGTCCTGTGATAAATGCCAAAACTTTGTTGGCAAAGAACGTCTTTCTTCCATGCCTTTACAGCATGTCCCTCTGGATTTCCAATTTTCTAAGTGGGGTCTAGACTTTATTGGTCCAATCAATCCTTCATCCTCTACAATACATATATTTATTTTGACATCCACTGATTACTTTACTAAGTGGACTGAGGTTGTCCCTCTTAGACTTGCACAAGATGAAAAAGTAATCTCTTTTCTAGATTCTAATATATTTTCTATATTTGGCCTTCCATTAGAAATCATTACAGACAATGGTCCAACCTTCATTTATGCAATTTTAACCCAATTTATGGCTAAATTAGGTGTCAATAATTTCACTTCATCTTCTTATTAACCTCAAGGAAATGGACAAGCACAGTCTACTAATAAAAACTTGGTCAGAATTATAAATAGAATAATAGAAGACAAACCTCATGAGTGGCACACACTTCTAAATTATGCTCTTTGGGAAGAACGTGCTACCACCAAAGAAAGTATAGGATTTACTCCTTTCCAACTCATATATGGCCAAGAGGTTATTATTCATATTGAATTGGAAATTTCTTCCTTACAGTTGATGTTACATAATTATTCTTTTGATGTTTCTAAAACGATAAATACACTGCTAGCCATGGAAGAACAAAGAAAAATTTTATTGGAAAATTTGAAGAGGAGGCAATAGATAGTGAAGAAGTATTTTAACAAAAGAGAAAAGACTATTCAATTTAAAATTGATGACAAAGTCTTATTGTGGGACTCAACTCATACTAAGAGAGGGAGACGTTCTAAATTCCAAAAGTTATGGCTAGGTCCATTTAAAATCACTTTTATCCTCGACACAAATTCATATCTTCTTAAGGACATGGATGAGTGATTGTTTTCTTACAGTACAAATGGTTCCCATTTGAAACATTATGTGGAACCAACTTGACCACCGACTCAATTTTGTATAAATATGATTGTCAAATATATATTTTTTGTCTTACGTATTTTCTTTCATTTTGGTTTATTGATTTTTATTTTCTGTTGTTTTTTTTGCATGGTCATCAGAAATAAAGTCTGGAACAATTTTTCCATAATGATGTCATTTTGTAAGTATTGTTGATCAATGAAAACAATATAGACACAAATTCTATGATATCTTCCTTTTGAGACACTGAGGGAATAACTTTTTTATTTCAATACTGTTGTAGTATAGTTGGTTTTGTTTTCTTCCTTGTTTCTGCTTTCCCTTTCTTCCCTCCATCCTGAGATTCAAGAGCATATCAGAATCATTCTCCTAGAAATTTTGAAAATTGTTATCAATTGCAAACCTTGTTGATTTTTATGCATACATGACCACTTTCCCTCATACATCTCACTTTCCATAAGTTACTCCTCGAAGTGCCATCTCATCTTTTCCCTTAAACCATCATTTTCCCCTTGCATAACTATTTTCCGAGTAGTTTCAATCACCTACTTCGATCAGTCTATGTCATACAATTAGCTTAGGTTGATGGAAATTTGGTATATATTGTTGGTTTTCACTGATTTCAACCATTGGAGAGTGATATTGTATATTGATCTCAACACTTAGTGATTGATGTCAACCCTTGGAGAAATTCCGGTAGCACAAAAGTTTGGGTAATGGAACCTAGTTTGTTTGATGTATAATGGTATGAGTTTTAATATATTTGAAGGTAATAATATTCTATATGGTTAGTACATGTCATTCCATTTCCAATGGTATGTGGAACGCCACATAAATCCTCACGGTTAGAGATTTATGGCCATATGAAGTTGGAAAACCCAGGTTTGGGTAATGGACCCAAGTTTGTTTTATGGATAATGGTATGAGGGATTGCGGTTGGGGTACATGTTGGGTACATGGTTGAGACAAGTAGTTGATGAGTTGGCACATACATGAGGTGTATAGTTGATTATGTTGGTACATATTGATGAGTCATAGTTGATGAATAGTTGAAACATGATTGGTACATACTTGGTACATGATTGGAGGAACTTGTTAGTAGCATTCTTGACACATGGTTAATGGATGATACCTATATTGGTATATTATTAGAAGAACATATTGATATTGGTGATGATTATGAGTTTTTGTGTTATGCTTGGTTGATGCACATCTTTAAGAGTTGTCTTGGTGATTAGATATGATTTGGTTGATAAGATTGATGAGACGGGTTGTTGTGATAGGTTATTTGGATAGCTTATTGTGAAATGATATTTGTATAGGTTTGGTGCATGGTTGATGCACTTATTCATGGTACTAGTTGAGGTACGGGTTGGTGCATGGTTGATGCACTTGTTTATGGTACATGTTTATTACAGGTTTTTTGGTACAGGTTGGTGCATGGTTGGTGCACTTGTTTATGGTACAGGTTGATTGCAAGTTGAGGTATAGATTTATGCATGGTTGACACGTGGTTTAGTTTATTGGTATAGGTTATTTGGTGCAGGTTTATTGGTACAGGTTTACAACAATATATCTCACAGTGATAGTATGACAGTGGTTCCATCATTCTACTTATACTTCAGAGAAGTTGGACAGGGCAAGGATAGGTAGTTGTAGCCACCTTTTGGTTATAGCCAAAGAACATATGGGGTTGTAGCATCCTTCTAGTTGTAGCCAAAGAATTGGGGAGTTGGAGCTTCCCTCAAGTTGTAGCATGAGAAACTAGGGGGTTGGATCCTCCTTCTAGTTGCAGCTGCAAAACAAAGGAAGTTGGTTCTTCCAATGAATGTAATTCTTAAAGACATATAATAAAAATAATTTTGTGGTTTTCTCCCACTTTGGATTTCCACATAAAACATTGGTGCACTATGTATGCATGTGATTACTCATTTGTTCAATTTTTATTTAGTCTGCAACTATTGGATGATAATGATACATTGATATAACACTTGAATTTTATGGTGAAAAGGGATTATATTTCTCTATTATTGATTCACCCCCCGTCTTATTAATCCAACTCCGATGTTTAATGGTCATAATGGTTTTAAGTATGATATGTGGAGAAGAAGGAAAAAAGTATTTTTGTAGGCCCAGGGACATTATATTTGGCTATTAGTTGTTACAGGATATGATAGTTCAAAAAGGGCAATGACTGCAACAAAGAAGGAATTGAATAAGAATAACAAAATAGCAATGGATTTCATCTGGGAAGGATTACCTAATCCGGTAAGAGAAAAGGTTGGTAAATGTTCATCAACCAAAGAACTTTGGGATAATTTACATGAAATATATTCTTCACCCATATCAGATTCCGAAAATGACAAAGAATATGTAGATACAAATTAAGAATAATTATGTTCACCATGTCAAATAGATTCAAAAGATGAAGAGTACATAATCACCAGAGAATTTATTTGTTCTTTAGATGAACTAGGAGAATAAAACAATTCACTCAAGAAAGAATTGATGAAACAAAAGGAAAGTGTTCACATTTTTGAGGAATCCCAATTTGTCTTCGAGAACTTAAGAACTCAACTAGAAGAAGCCAGAAAGATCGAATAAAATCTTGAATATCAAAAGAAGTATTTGGAAGCCAACATAGAAGCACAGAAGGAAGAAATAGAAATGAGAGAGAATATATCGATAGATCATCTTAAGAAAAGAACTAACGATCTAAAACATCTTGAGGCATAGTTTGGTAAAGAAGAGAAAGGACTTGAAGAAGAAATAATGACATTAAAAATTCATCTTGAAGAAGCGAAAAGAACAGAAGAAGTCATGAAGTCTCAGATAATGAAGAAAGAATAAGAGGTTGAGAAGCTTGAAGAATAAGTTGTCACATTGAGAAGTAAAATCGCCAAGATGAACAAGAACTTTGAAGAGACAGAGATATCCACATCAGTTATAGAGAATGAAGAGAAGCACTCAAGGTTTCTAGAAAAGAAGAATGAAAAAAATAGGAAGAGTTATGCAGAATTACTCAAAGGAAGGAATCATGGTCAACCAGAATATAATAAAACTATTTAAGATACATACTCAAGAAGACCATTCATGTTCAAGCCACAAAGAAGCTTCAATCATGATCATGAATAGTCAAGGAAGAAGTTTAGAAGTACTACACCAAAAAGAATATCATTCACTCCTAGGTATGCAAATTTATTTTATGGTCATTGTTTTTATTGTACTAATTTTGGGAATAAGGTTGCATATTGAAAGGATTACAAAATAATTTTTCAAGCAAGAAGTTCATATGTGGCCCCACGTAACATTGAATGTTACAAATTTCATAACTATGGACAGATATCTAGTGAGTGTAGAATCATGATTGATACTTCCATGAAACAAAACATTGATATCAAATATAAGAAAGTATAGATAAGAAAACACGAAGAATAGGTGAACAAAGACCAGGTCCTAGAGATCGTAAGATTGGCAATAAAACGAGATGAATAAAATTCTTCAGAGAGAAAGAAAGATGTCAGATACAAAAAGGTTTGGAAAATAACTGAAAGAAAATAAGGACAATTAAATAAGGAATAGGTTCAAGAGATTGTACTTTCAGGCATTTTAGTGAAAGATGAATCCATAGACATAAATAAATAAGTCAGAGCTAGGAGAGATGATGAATCTACCAATGAAAATGATGATGAATCTACCAATGAAAATGATGATGAATCTACCAATGAATATGATGATGAATACACATCAGAGAAGGAATTGTTTTGAGCCATCCGGCTTAAAGACTCCTAGGTAATATGAATATTATAAAGGGGGAGTCTATGTGATAGCTGTGATAGACCAAAGAACCATCCTTCGAGTAGCTTGCAGAGTTTGAGAAGACAGATCCCGAGTATTCAGTTAGCACGAGTACACTTTGATGGATTAATCAATACTTCATGATAGTATAGTGATAAATAGGTCAACATTATGGAAAGTTGCGCAAGTAGATTCTTGGACAGTATGGATGTTCATAGATTGGTTCAAAGAGTGGTTCAGAGACAAAGGAACATTATCATAATGGATGATAATTACATAGGAAATGGCTATGCTAATGGATTCCAAATTGACAGATAGTTTTTGGACACATGCAGTGCATACAAAAGTTCACATTCAAAAGAGAGTAATGCTCGAAAACAACAATGACAAAACTCCCTACGAAATATGGAATGGAAGCGCAAAGAACAAACTCTACATCAAGGTAACTCAAGGTAGTATTTTATTAATTGAAATTTATGTTGATGATATTGTTTTTGGAAGTACTAATGACAGGTTAAGACACAAATTTTCAAAGGATATGCATAATGAATTTGAAATGTCATTACTTGGAGAAATATCCTTCTTTCCGGGTCTTCAGCTATGTGAAACAAACCACAGAATTTTCATTTCTCAAACTAAGTATATCATAGAAATGCTAAAGAGGTTTGGAATGGAAGATTGAAAACTAGTTACCACTCCTATGAAAACCAGTTGCAAGTCGAGAAAAGATGATGTTTCAAAGTATATAGACCAGAGGAAATACAGGTCAATGATTGGTAGATTACTATATGTGACAACATCTAGACCATATGTAATGCAGGCAGTTGGACATGTGGCATGATTTCAAGAAACACCAAAGGAATCACATGTCTTAGCAGTAAAGAGGATTTTCAGATATCTCAAAGGAACAAAAGAGTTTGGATTATGGTATCCAAAAGGAAAGTATCTATCACTTATTTCCTACACATATGCATATTGGGCAGGTTGCATTGATGACCGAAGAAGCACCACTGGAGCGACATTCTACTTAGATATACATGTTGAGAATGATGAGCCCATTTCAGTCTATTGTGATAATACAAGCGCCATCAGTATCTCAAAGAACCCGGTGTTGCACTCCAAGAAGAAGAAAATTCCAATAAAGTGTCACTTTCTACGAGAACAAGTTGTAGGGAATAAACTCAGAGTTGAATATGTGGGCACAAAAAAACAAGTGGCGTACATATTTACAAAACCTCTTCAAGGGAATCCTTTGAGTATTTTCACCAGACACTCAGAGTAATTTATACTCCAAAATGTATTCTTTTGAATGCTTATCTTATATGTCTTAGATTTACATGAGGAAGCACCATAAAGAGGATAGTTCAGGTTGGGGGATCAGTTCAGTTAGGGGGAGCAACCCCGGATGGAAAAATACATTTTCCATTGATGACAAATAGGGAGAGATTTATTAGATGCAGGATAGAAATGCTTGGAGAGAGAGAACATAGTCATGTAGACAAGGGGAGAAACCACAAATGGAGATACCCTTTTCCATTGATGTCAAACGGGGAGAGATAGAAACATTGATGAGGAGTATAAGCATGAATGTTATCATGACTAAGTTTTTCCACCAATGTTGATGTTGCCATCAATGCCAAAGGGGGAGATTGTCAGAAATTTGTCTTAGGTTGATGGAAAAATGGTATGTGTTGTTTCTTGTCATTGATTTCAACCATTCGAGAGTGATATTGTAGATTGATGTCAACCCTTGAAAAAAGTTTGGTAGCAAATTCCGGTAGCACAAAGGTTTGGGTAATGGAACCAAGTTTTTTTGATGTATAATGGTATGTGTTTTAATATATTTGAAGGTAATACAGTTCTAGATGGGTATTACATGTCATCCCATTTGCAATGGTATGTGGAACGTCACATAACTCCTCACGGTTAGAGAGTTATGACCATGTGAAGTTGGAGAACCCAAGTTTGGGTAATGGACCCAAGTTTGTTTGATGGATAATGGTATGAGT
>JZKD02S1806590.1:10611-24961 GCA_000966675.3 Picea glauca | reverse complement strand
GGTAGATGAAGTGGTTAATTCAATCAAAGCAGCAGGAGAAGAACTTACATATAAACCTATTGTGAAAAATATACTAAGGTCATTACCTATGAGATATGATGCCAATATTTCTACAATTGAAGATAGGCCTGATCTTGATGCACTCATAGTTGATCAACTTCATGGAATTTTTGCAGCATATGAAATGAGAACAAGGAATGATAAACTATAAAAATATGAAACAACCTTTAAATCATATAAAGAAAAGAAGAAACATGGACATATGTCTCATGAATATTAGTAAGGCATATGTGATGTAGAAGAGGCCAAATTTATAAAGAAACTCCAGAAAAGATCTAGAAAATATAAAGGAAAGTTACCCTTCAAATGTATCAACTGTGGCATAATTGGACACTTTGCTAACAAATGTCCCTATCCCAAGCAGGAGGAAAATGATGAAGAATTTCACAACCAGAAAAACCAATATAAGAAGAAATTTTATAAGAAAAAGAAAAACATTCTACTCTAAATAAGACATCATCTCTTCAAAAATGAGTGAAGATGAGCATTCATAGATTTTATTTATGGGAATTAATACTCAAAATAATGATGTAGATGATGAAGAAAATTCTGAAATTGAAGGAGAAGTGAACCTAGAAGAAGAACTGATTAGTGCTATGGAGGAACTAAGAAAGTATTAAAATAAGAACAAGCTACTTAGGGAACAACTTCAAGAATTTTAAGAATAACAACAATCAAAATAAATAGATGCATTAAGAACTATCAAAGAATCAAAGAAGATAATTAGTGATTTAAAATCCCATCTCCTGGAAGCTAATAAAATTGAAGAAGTCATTTTAAAACAACTTAGTGATAAAAAGCATGTGAGAAACTAGAAGTTGACATTAAGATTTTATAAAGTGAACTTGAGAAAGAAAAGAAGGGATCAAAATTTGGAAATAGTCCAAAGATATTGGATGAAATTTTCAATAGTCAGAGGTCACCAAACAACAAGACTGGTTTGGGATACACCCAAGACTCAAATTCTATATCAGAAGGATCTGTCAAAAGACCAATCAGTTACACATATGTTCTAAAGGGATCTTTAAGAAGAGAAGATAATAAAGAAAAAATGATACCATTGAAAATTGTTCCACATAAACAAAAGTCAATATTCCCTACTAAAGTAAAAAATTAGAAGAAGAATAAAATCACCAGAAGGAATCCCCCTAATACATATCTATTTATTGGATATTGTTACTCTTTAAATATTTTTTTTCATAAGGAATTACACTGGAAAGATTATAGAAAACACAATAACATAAATGTCCAAAGATATAAGAACAATAGGTACAATACATAGAAGAGAAACTACAACTCATTTGCTCCTTTGCAAAACTTGAATATTGAATGTAAAAAATGAAACTTCTATGGTAATTAAACTAGAGAATGTAGATTACCAATGCAATCCTTAAAGATATGAAACCCTAAAAAACATAATAAAAAGATATGGAAAAGAAAATATGAAGTACCAAGAAAGAAAGATGATGAATATACAACATCTGAAATTGATGAAGTTAATAGTAGGAGAATGGTGGGCAAAACTTCTAATAAAGAATATAAAAATCAAATCTATCCATACAAAGTAGATCAAGATCAAGACAAGAAAACTCCTGAAGAAAAATCTGACACAATTACAAAACTTGATAATGTCATCCAAATAGATTATCCATTACCCAACAAATGGAAAATGAAAATATTTTTTTCTCAAAACAAGGATAAAAAAGCTTATGGTGCACAAAACAATGATGATGATGAACCTTCAATATGAGATAAACTAGAAGAATTAAGCGATGATGATACTGGAGGTTTTCAAGCACTATTTTGATGATCCACTGAAAATCCTTCTCAAAAATTAGAAACAAAGAGGGAAAGGAGAAGTTAGGGAAGACTTAAAATTGTTCCTGTTAATACTCCTATGAGTATTGAAGCAAATAAAAATTAATAGATAACTAGGATCATTGAAAGAATCATGGTTTTATGGTATAACTCTATGAAGGTTCTGACATGGTTTGTTGCAGGTCTTCATATGGTCATACATTGGCCCCAAAGTGGTTATAAGTGGACAAACCATAAATGAAAGTTAGTATGTGGGAAAGAAATGGAGTGAGTGGAAAAGTATAAATAAAACTATGCTTGATTCATTTGTGAGAGAATGGGTAAGGAGGATATCAAAGTGTAAGAAAACTTCGTGGTCTGATTTTTGTGATGGTGGTTCTACAACAAGTGAGGTAATGATGGAGAAAGGTTGAGTACAAGTTTGAAAATGAAGGGAAAATACTGGAAGTTGATGTTTTAGGAACAATTATTATGATAGAGGTTTTCGCAGGTACTGAGACAGTGACTGTGAGAGTGAAAAAGATAATTTGAAGATGTATTGGTTGGTTTATGTGTGTTTGAGTTGGATGGAAAACTAGATCAATTCTAGTTGGATAGATTTCATTCTATCGTCAAGCTAAACCATGTGGAAAGAAGAGTATAAAAGTCTCTCAGATGAATTTAGAGAATAGAGAAGAATCATGGATAGAGATGGGTACATCTGGTTAGATATCAATGAGAAGAAATGGACAGGTCCAAGGATTGTTTGATAAGTATGAGCTACAGTTATGGAATATTCTAGTAGGGCAGCAGTATCCACAACGACAACAATATGTTGTATATAATGGTATACATGGAATATTGTAGAGGTGACAGGGAGAGAGACCTTGTTAGGTAGAGCTACAGTTTTAGAAAAAAAGGGGGAGAGAAGTGAGAGAAAGATAGAGCATATCAATAGGGGTAGTCATTCAGTCTAGGCAAGCAGAGCATGATTGAAGGGGGAGTTACCCAAATTCATATTTTGGTCAGCAACATATAGAGAGACAGAGATTAATCATAGGGGGTGAAACCCTTTGTCATTGATGTCAAAGGGGGAGAGTAAATTCAGAGGAGAGATGCATAATCATAAGGGGGAAGTTTTGTATGAAGTTGGTGTGTTTCCATCAATGAAAAAGGGGGAGATTGTTGGATATATTGTCATTGATGTCAGCAATTGAAGTCATTGTGATGTGATGATGAATTCTCATTGATGAAAAATAAGGTGCAGAAGAACAATAATCAAAGCTCACAACGAAAAGTGCACTACAAAAATTATATTGGGATTGAAATCCCCATAGTAAAACTCCAAAAGAATCGAGGAGGAATTATGTCCACTGATGTAGTTTTTGGGACAAACCAGGGCCATCATATCTGTGAGTTGCAGAGGAGGACCATCGGATAAACATCCTCTTAAGTCCTGACCGTCGGATATCAGTACGGGTATATCAACGACAGAGAGCCATTGTGGGATCAAAGGGTTGAGTTAACGATCATGCAAGTTTTGGTTCTACAATCCACACAAACTGTCGATTTGTAGATTTGACAAGATCAATGATTGGCATCAGTTCCACTACCAATGAGCATTTTTCATTGTGAAACTCGGTGATGGTTTTAAAAATCATGTTATTTGGGACTCTGCAATCATCCATGACCATTGATCTACTCCAAGATGAATCATAACCCTTAGATCAAGCGCAATGGAAGGATAGTGTAATGTGTACTAAACAACTGACAGCAAGCAGTCATCATAATATCATGACTTATTTGGTAGGTAACCACTCTAGAGGGATTGAAATACCATGGAGTTCTAGTAACCTAGAGTCCCAGACAGCCGAAGCTCTGATGTAAGATATGACCATATGTCAAGAAGGAATATTAACAGTCGAGATCCTAAAACTTACACAATGAGAAGACCGTTAAAAAAATTCCTTGTTGAGGTTGCGCGGACCGTCCACTCAACTGCAGATGAAAAATCGACCATTCGATCTACTTCGGTGAAATCGACCATTGATATAAGAATTGATAACAGTCATTGGATCAAGGATTCATATGAACCTACGACCTTCAACACATAAGGAGATCCATGTAAGCAAGGACACATGGAAAAATTGGATGGTGACAAGTGTCTAGGTCCAGATGGAACTTTAGGTTACATAAGTCATGAATCTAGGTGACATGTGGCAGTCACTCAGCCAGTTCCACGTCAGTAGTGACTTCAACAATTTATGTCACTATAGGAGTATGTCCTTCGGGGGAAACTAGTGTATACCACTAGCAGTTATTTGAAACATTGAAGTGTGAAGTTACGAACTAGCGTCGGTCATTGATCTAATATCCTATGAATTCTCACATGACCGTTGGATCAAAACGTAGTGGAAATATACATAAGAACTCCCATGTTAACCACTTCAGTGGTGACCAAGTCTAGAGGTATGGACCTTCAAAGCCCCAGAGTCCCGAAGTCCCGAAGTAAATAGTGGTTGCCCATATCAACGTTAGATTAAGTTATAGTTGTTGGATTAAGCAGTAAAAGGATAAGTAAGGATTGGATCTAGACCATTGATTTGGTTCCCAGAAACATGCCAACCATCGGATCAACCCTTGTGAGAGGTAACCACTTCGGGGAGATAAAAATCCATAACATTGGATGATAGAGAAAACGCCAAAAGGCCAAAGTCTAGAGGACTAGGTTCCATTCCTTGGTCACAGGTTACAAACACATAAACCATGAAGGGATGAAAACATCACTTAAATTAATAAGCATGTGGTTTTGTGCATATGGTCACATGTAAATGGTTTCAAGGAAGCGCCTCTACATAATTCGATTTCTACCATATTTGCAGAGATATGGAATTGAGTGAAAAATAAAATCAATCCATATTTTTTATTGATTTATGAAAATAACTCCCACTAAATTTTAATCCTTCACGATAATTTTGAATAATAATAGAGATTATTGTTAATTTAAAATGAATAGGTGTGATGATACAAACAAAGGGACACATTGCTTCATAACTCACAACAGTTGGAATATTACGTAAAAGAGAAAGAATGGTGAGAAGAAAGTGTTTCTGTAGTCCATATCATAAGATCAAAATAGAAGCAGAGTCTAAGAAGAAGAACTTGTTGATTAAGATTGGTTGTCATTGATGTCAACCCTTGAAGAAAGCCCTGAAAAAAAAGTTTTGGGTAATGGACCCAATTGTTATCACTGAAATTTCGTCCACACATGGCGACAAGAACTCAGCATCGTCAAAACATGAATGAAGTCATTCATGGCACTGAATTAGTTTCACANACAGTACTTCATGATCTTCCAAAACCTGTGCCATTTGGCCAAGACAAACCTGGGATGTCTCACTCAGTAGACGGACTAATAGGTGCCACCACACACCATGGTCCACAACCCCAACTGCCACCGATGTATGGAACACCACAATACCCGCCGGCATATGGGGGCACTTCTTATTACCCCCCACCCCCTTATCAATATCCATACCCTGTTGCTATACCTCCACCCATTAGTGGACTGTTAGGACCACACAATGTACCCTTTTTGCCCATATGCTTTGCCATTATTATACCCTGGATCACCTGTATTTAGATTTATACTATCATTTCATCTGATCATTCCAAGGTATATAACGTCCTTTCTCATTACTACACGTTTAATCTGTTTTGCATGATATTTTACATCACTCTCGTACTTAACTATTGATTAGAAGTGCATAAGTGTCCATAACTACAGATTAGCATTTTGAGGCCAGTGCTGAAACACAAAAATGTCCAAAGTCGATGTTGAACGGATTCTGAAACACGGAGTTGCTACACAGTCCGAGGTAGCATATGCTGAAACACGGAGTTGCTACACAGTCTGAGGTCGCATATGCCGAAACACGGAGATGCTACATAGTTCGAGGATGCAGATGCTGAAACACGGAGCTGTCACTCAGTTCATTAGCAGTCAAGGCCGAAACAGTCAAAATCACAATTCACGTGGCTGAAACAGCCCTTGAATTGTGATGCTAAAATAGCATCAGCAGCGATGAGAAGGAGCTGTTACACCAGCGGTAACAACAATACCTCGTTCAAACTCCTGTATTAGCATTTGGTTGCGTGAGAATAGGACATCCTATGCTGATTTAGAAAGAAGATCCGATTTAGGATAGGAATCAGATATGCCTTGTAATGATTGTATCGAAGGGATTTCCTCTTTAAATTTAGGGGAAATCACCATTCGAGGGATCCAAGTTTTGGTACATTAAAGCAACTCCAGAGAAACGGGACGCATTCTATTCTTTCAATTGTAATGTGATATTTTGACAGATGAATATAAGATTTCTTTGAGTATCCTTCTTTAGTCTTTCATTCAGGGGAATCTTGTGAGAAGGGAGGGCCCACCTTCATCACAAGATTCACCCATTAGATAGAAGTGAGTTAGTATAATTTATTTTTATGTTTTGTTCAACTGTCGTTTGCTGAAACACTGTTTTTATGAATTTTGCTTTGCTGAAACACTACTGACTCTGTCTTAGTTGTTGAATGAAATTTATAATCCTTTTTATCAATCTTGTGTGATGATTTTACGAGGCTAGTAGAGAATTGGTTAAGGGTCCTTGCTCAGACAGAAGGGGATCGGAATACCATAACCTCTGTAGGTTTCCTTTACCTTTGCAAGTGTGCTAGCCAGGGATTTGGTTAAAGCGTTCCTNAACTGCCACCGATGTATGGAACACCACAATACCCGCCGGCATATGGGGGCACTTCTTATTACCCCCCACCCCCTTATCAATAGCCATACCCTGTTGCTATACCTCCACCCATTAGTGGACTGTTAGGACCACACAATGTACCCTTTTTTCCCATACGTTTTGCCATTATTATACCCTGGATCACATGTATTTAGATTTATACTATCATTTCATCTGATCATTCCAAGGTATATAATGTCCTTTCTCATTACTACACGTTTAATCTGTTTTGCATGATATTTTACATCACTCTCATACTTAACTATTGATTAGAAGTGCATAAGTGTCCATAACTGCAGATTAGCATTTTGAGGCCAGTGCTGAAACACAAAACTATCCCAAGTCGATGTTGAACGGATGTTGAAACACGGAGCTGCTACACAGTCCGAGGTAGCATATGCTGAAACACGGAGCTGCTACACAGTCTGAGGTCGCATATGCCGAAACACGGAGCTGCTACATAGTTCGAGGATGCAGATGCTGAAACATGGAGCTGTCACTCAGTTCATTAGCAGTCAAGGCCGACACAGTCAAAATCACAATTCACGTTGCTGAAACAGCCCTTGAATTGCGATGCTAAAATAGCATCAGCAGCGATGAGAAGGAGCTGTTACACTAGCGGTAACAACAATACCTCGTTCAAACTCCTGTATTAGCATTCGGTTGCGTGAGAATAGGACATCCTATGCTGATTTAGAAAGAAGATCCGATTTAGGATAGGAATCAGATATGCCTTGTAATGATTGTATCGAAGGGATTTCCTCTTTAAATTCAGGGGAAATCACCATTCGAGGGATCCAAGTTTTGGTACATTAAAGCAACTCCAGAGAAGCGGGACACATTCTATTCTTTCAATTGTAATGTGATATTTCGACAGATGAATATAAGATTGCTTTGAGTATCCTTCTTTAGTCTTTCGTTCAGGGGAATCTTGTGATAAGGGAGGGCCCACCTTCATCACAAGATTCACCCATTAGATAGAAGTGAGTTAGTATAATTTATGTTTATGTTTTGTTCAACTGTCGTTTGTTGAAACACTGTTTTTATGAATTTTGCTTTGCTGAAACACTACTGACTCTGTCTTAGTTGTTGAATGAAATTTATAATCCTTTTTATCAATCTTGTGTGATGATTTTACGAGGCTANATAATCCCTGTCAAGAAATATCATCCTACAGTCGATTTTTGCAGGATCCCGATCAAAGCACAGGAGAGGCCGATTTTTCTTCAAAGAGACAAGCTTTCACGATGCTGAAACACCGTTGTGCAGCGCTACTAATTTTCACGTTGTTGAAACACCACTACCAACAAATTTTCATTTTTCCCTTTTCCGTTGTTGAAACACCTCTACCAACAACCTTTCATCCATTTTCCCGATGCTGAAACACCACTGTTCAACATTTTTCATTTCTTCCCACCCCTGCCATTTTCTCATCATTTTTCACTACCGAAACAACTTTGTCCAGCACTTGTTTTGCTTTTTCTCCCTTCTGTTGCTGAAACACCACTACCAACAACTTTTCATTTTTCCCTTTTCCATTGCTGAAACACCGTTACCAACAACCTTTCATCAGTTTTCCCGATGCTGAAACACCACTGTTCAGCATTTTTCATTTCTTCCCACCCCTGCCATTTTCTCACTATTTTTCATTGCCGAAACAACTCCGTCCAGCACTTGTTTTGACGTTCTTCTCTGTTGCTGAAACACCATTATCAGCAACCCTTCATTTTTCTCACCCTCCATCATCGACGAAACAATCCCATCCAACAATTTTTTCGCCTCTTTCCGTTGCTGAAACACCATTTGCCAGCAACCCTTCATCATTCATTCACGATGCTGAAACACCACCGTTCATCACTTTTTAATTTTCTTCCGATACTGAAACACCAGTTATCAGCAGTTCTTCATCTACATCAATTGCTTCGATCTTCTCTGTTGCTGAAACACCCACCTTCCACTATCATCCGTCAGCAAGCTTCTACGCTCTCAAACGTTAGTTCGAACAGCAGGCCCTCGACATAATCAAAATCCGCCGCCATAACAGCATCACCACGAACAAGCATTATATCTGGTTGGCCGAACGAACCAAATGGTAAGACGAGGTATGTAAATACAATGTAATTCAATTAGACTGTAGTTAAATGAGAAAAGATTTTAAGCCATCAAGAGAATTTAAGTGCCATTATTACTAATCGCACTTAACGGGAAGGGAAGTACACGTCAAATCAATAATACCCTCATTTCCTCTGATTTCATCGCCGCCATTCCCATTTCATCACCTTTTGTGCATTTAACCACTACTCCTGCATATAACCCCTCAAAAAAACTTACCCTGCGTCAGAGCTGATACACAAACTATCGAAGATGTACCCTACCAAACTAGTAGCCATGGGAGGAGCTATCATCCGCAAAGAACCCACCACCACAGCACTGCTCGAACATTATCCAGCAACATATCAAATCTTTGAGCAAGCAGGTTGGCTCAATTACTTCAGCAGGCTCCAAGGATACAATGAACCACAAGTACTACAGTTCACCCGAAATCTTCAGGAGAATCATTCTGTCGTCGCAGGCATCCGAANACAACTCCGTCCAGCACTTGTTTCGACGTTCTTCTCTGTTGCTGAAACACCATTATCAACAACCCTTCATTTTTCTCACCCTCCATCATCGACGAAACAATCCCATCCAGCAATTTTTTCGCCTCTTTCTGTTGCTGAAACACCATTTGCCAGCAACCCTTCATCATTCATTCACGATGCTGAAACACCACCGTTCAACATTTTTTTATTTTCTTCCGATACTGAAACACGAGTTATCAGCAGTTCTTCATCTACATCAATTGCTTCGATCTTCTCTGTTGCTGAAACACCCACCTTCCACTATCATCCGTCAGCAAGCTTCTATGCTCTCAAATGTTAGTTCGAATAGCAGGCCCTCGACATAATCAAAATCTGCCGCCATAACAGCATCACCACGAACAAGCATTATATCTGGTTGTCCGAACGAACCAAATGGTAAGACGAGGTATGTAAATACAATGTAATCCAATTAGACTGTAGTTAAATGAGAAAAGATTTTAAGCCATCAAGATAATTTAAGTGCCATTATTACTAATCGCACTTAACGGGAAGGGAAGTACACGTCAAATCAATAATACCCTCATTTCCTCTGATTTCATCGCCGCCATTCCCATTTCATCACCTTTTGTGCATTTAACCACTACTCCTGCATATAACCCCTCGAAAAAACTTACCCTGCGTCAGAGCTGATACAGAAAATATTGAAGATGTACCCTACCAAACTAGTAGCCATGGGAGGAGCTATCATCCGCAAAGAACTTGCCACCACAGCACTACTCGAACATTATCCAGCAACATATCAAATCTTCGAGCAAGCAGGTTGGCTCAATTACTTCAGTAGGCTCCAAGGATACAATGAACCACAAGTACTACAGCTCACCCGAAATCTTCAGGAGAATCATTCTGTCGTCGCAGGCATCCGAATCTCTGTGATAGAGCAAGACATATCCACAGTCTCAGGCCTCCCTATGGATGGCACTCGACAGTTCAGTCGGAAGCATATCATCGGGGATGTCCAACAGAGTTTATTCCTGACTGGGGAAAGAATTGTACTAAAAGGCAGAGGGGTTCAACTTAGTTCACTACCACCCCCGTGGCCGGAGGTCGCCCGATTCATCAAGCACTACCTGACCTGCGAAGGTCTCTATCAGGTAGTCTATCAGCACGATTTCCTTTTGCTTTCTCATTTAAGACATACCAGACGGGTCAATATTCCATACTTTTTGCTGGGATGTTTAAAGAACATGGAACATTACTGTCGAAAGGCAAAGGATCCAACCCAGTCACTTACCCACCACGGTCTAGTTCAATTACTTATCAACAGGGGTTTTGAACAACAAAATCGTCCATTAAATAATCCACCCATAAATCCTGCACCAGCTGCCGAAGTTCCTGAAATTTCTGATGAGCAGCAACAGCAAAACCCCCTAGTTTCCCCCGAAATACCCCATAGCCCACCCACACGACCAACCAATTCCCCTACCATACTTGAATCATCACACACCGCACCAGAATCTTCCACTTCTGCCCTTCACATTCTAATTGATGACTCTGAACCAGAAAATGTCCCCTGCCCTATCATCCAGGAAAGACCTCCACGAAAATGAAAACAGATCGCCCCCTTTCCACCCTCCCTGCACAAAAAGCGGACAAGAGCCTCAATGAGGCCACGCTGGATGACCACTACCCTAGACCCCCCACCTATTCGTCTGAGACGCCGTACATCTTCAACTTCCCAAACCCCAGGACCTTTTCCTATTCCGACCTCGGTCGCTGCAACACAAGAACCAACGACCGATTTTGAGCTACAGGAATTAGAGACCCAGACATCATTTGTTTTTGAAGTAGCTGAAACACAAAAAGCTACCCATCCAGCGGCTGAAACACAATAACCAGCCACTGGTATTGAAGTTGAAAGCAAGGAAATTGAAACCCTGGATGCTGCAACACAACATCCAGTGGTTGAAACACAAGAACCAGCCACTGATTTTGAAAGTGAGGAAATTGAAACATTGAATGCTGCAACACAACACCTAGTGGCTGAAACACAAGCACCAGCCACTGATATTGACATTGAGATTCAGGAATCAGAGGTTGAGGGTGCTGAAACACTACTCTCCCTACACCAGGAGGCTGAAACATAGGCATCAGTTGCCATTCCCGTAGCTGCTCCAAAAGAACCAGCTAAGGAGATGATGACTGCAGAGATGATGACTGCAACACAAGAACCAATCATCTCTAAATCCAAACCAACAATGGTTGATGTCTTGGAAGAAAACTAGTTTTTAAAGTCTCAACTGGAAGCATATCAACAAGAATTAGCGAGGGCAGGGGAGGTATATGAAAAAGAATTAAATCGGTATGCCTTAGAACGAATAGCAACCCTGGCAGAACAAACTACAGAAGTCATATGCAAGGAATACATGTGCTTCCAATGCAGAGATATTTATTATCGGGCAGGGTATAAGATCGTTCAAGTTCCAGTACCAGGAGCAGCCCCCACTCCTTCTCCCTTTGAAGCCAACACTGAACCTGCTGTAACACAAGAACCAGTAGGTTCCACCAAGCTCACAACCAAACCTGCTGCAACACAAGAACTAGCAGGCCCTAGGAAACTCAAGACTGAACCTGCTACAACACAAGAACTAGCAGGCCTTGCCAGGCTCAAGAAACAAGTCCCTATTGTTGTCAACAAGGCTATGCAAACAGTGCCCATGGAGGAAGTTACACCTCCCATTCAAATCAATCTCTCCACTTCCAGGGAACAGTCCACTCAAACCATGCCTAATCCCACTACCTTCCNCCACTTCTGCCCTTCACATTCTAATTGATGACTCTGAACCAGAAAATGTCCCCTGCCCTATCATCCAGGAAAGACCTCCACGAAAACGAAAATAGATCGCCCCCTTTCCACCCTCCCTGCACAAAAAGCGGACAAGAGCCTCAATGAGGCCACGCTGGATGACCACTACCCTAGACCCCCCACCTATTCGTCTGAGACTCCATACATCTTCAACTTCCCAAACCCCAAGACCTTTTCCTATTCCGACCTCGGTCGCTGCAACACAAGAACCAGCGACCGATTTTGAGCTAGAGGAATTAGAGACCCAGACATCATTTGTTTTTGAAGTAGCTGAAACACAAATAGCTACCCATCCAGTGGCTGAAACACAATAACCAGCCACTGGTATTGAAGTTGAAAGTAAGGAAATTGAAACCCTGGATGCTGCAACACAACATCCAGTGGTTGAAACACAAGAACCAGCCACTGATTTTGAAAGTGAGGAAATTGAAACATTGAATGCTGCAACACAACACCTAGTGGCTGAAACACAAGCACCAGCCACTGATATTGACATTGAGATTCAGGAATCAGAGGTTGAGGGTGCTGAAACACTACTCTCCCTACACCAGGAGGCTGAAACATAGGCATCAGTTGCCATTCCCGTAGCTGCTCCAAAAGAACCAGCTAAGGAGATGATGACTGCAGAGATGATGACTGCAACACAAGAACCAATCATCTCTAAATCCAAACCAACAATGGCTGATGTCTTGGAAGAAAACTAGTTTTTAAAGTCTCAACTGGAAGCATATCAACAAGAATTAGCCAGGGCAAGGGAGATATATGAAAAAGAATTAAATCGGTATGCCTTAGAACGAATAGCAACCCTGGCAGAACAAACTACAGAAATCATATGCAAGGAATACATGTGCTTCCAATGCGGAGATATTTATTATCGGACAGGGTATAAGATCGTTCAAGTTCCAGTACCAGGAGCAGCCCCCACTCCTTCTCCCTTTGAAGCCAAGACTGAACCTGCTGCAACACAAGAACCAGTAGGTTCCACCAAGCTCACAACCAAACCTGCTGNCCCCCGACGCATTTGAAGAAGGTAATCTGGCCAACATTTCCCCCACCATCAAAATCGACATTTCCATTAAAGATGGCATCGTCGAAGAAATAATCATTGGAGCTGCTTGTACTCCTCTGGAAATCGCCGCATACAAAGCCCTCTTCCAGGAATATTGGGACATTTTCACCTGGTCATACACAAAAATGCTTGGCCTTGACCCCTCTATTGTTGAGCATCGCATCGACACCTAGCCTGACATCACACCAGTTCGCCAGAAACAGCGACCGCTACACCCATCCAAGGCCGCGGCTATCAAATCCGAAATAGACAAATTACGTACGACCGGATTTATTTACCCCATTTCTTACACTTCATGGGTTTCCAACCCTGTACCCATCAACAAAAAATAGGCCACTATTCATGTTTGCACCTACTTTCGCGATCTTAATAACGCATGTCCAAAAGACAATTTTCCAACACCCTTTATCGATCAAATTATTGATGACTGCGCCGACCGCGAAGATCTTTCCTTTATGGACGGATTATCTGGCTATAACCAAATTCAAACCGTCTTCAGCCACAGGATCAACATTCCGTCGCCTACATCATGGCAGTCACTGGGTCACTTTTCGTCCTAGGCCCCCGGGGCGCCCCTTTTTTTCCATATCATGGTCAGGTACGCACGCGCATAGTCTCATTTGTCAAATACATGCTCATATCTTTGATTCTCTTCAGATAGAGTTCACTTTGGGTATTTGGTTGTTCTGTGCGCAGGTACTTTCTCATCGGTCACCGACATCATCCCTTCAGGTATATATTCAACACTGGCATGTAGTCTCCCCCGTTGGATTGCATTTCCCTTTCCAGTCACACCCTCTGATATTTTCCTTTAGGATCATCATTCCCGGCTCTGCAGTACTCACACCTCCATTTGCATCTACAGTACTGTTACCTGGTAGATTTCTTACCCACATGAGTTGTCCCATTCATAGCACCTTTTGGCATTTTTTTTACACTCATGTTGTTCTTCATTACCCTTTAGGGATGGGAGTACCAGTAGTCTTTCATCATGTTGCAAATTAACCACATACTTCTTCCCCTCATTTTTATAGCTTCCCATATGGACTCTGAGATCATCACTTTATGGTTCTATTCTTTTTACCTACACTCCCGCAGGATCATGAATCCTCCATTTCATCCACCATCAATTTGCCCATCTGCAAACCTATCTTCATTTCACCTACCTCATATAGAAACTCACCAATGC
>JZKD02S1806590.1:0-10601 GCA_000966675.3 Picea glauca | reverse complement strand
GTTTTCCAAGAAATTTCTTCCCTCCCTGGGGCACTCATTTCACACTGGGGAACCCGTTTCTGTATTTGTACATTTTTCCCAACAAATTATTCATTATTTATTGTACAAACACCTTTATTTTCAGTCACTTCCTTTTTTCATCACCATTGGCGCCTTGCTTCCTTTTTGGCCACACGTAACCCATGTCACCCTTGGTTGGAGCATTGCTTCTCATTTTCCCTTGCCGACATTGTCCATATCTTCAGAGTACTTCACATGTCACTTGCCTCTACCCTCTGAATTTTTTCACCTTGTCCCGCCTCTGGCACAACTTATCCTCGGTCTTGGCATCCCCCTGACACTCGACCTTGTCACACGGTTGCAGACACTCATTATATACACCCTCCAACCAAGGGCAGTCTTGAGTCTTCCCACTCTTTGACTTCATCCATGTACCTCTGCCACTTCCTCACCTCGGTAGATTTCACGAATCCCTTTTGCTTCTGGGAGTCACGTCCCCCTTTTGTCGACATCAGCACAATTTTCCAGAAGGGCGACAATATCTTGATTCTCATTTTCCATTCAATGAGCGATCTCGGACGGCACAGGAGGAAACACCATTGCTCCCTGATGTCGTTGACCCCCATAGCATTCGATGCCAACACTTTCTCATGTTATGATGGGTCTTACTTTGTGACTATTGCAGTTATTATTCTCATTTTTTGAAGACATCTGAAATTGGTAGGGCCATCAATGCCCACATCATCGTCGCTTCTTATTACCTCTATCATTACCTCTTATTCAGAGTATGTTCCTTTGCAGAATTGTCTTCTGCCTTTTATCATTACTTCAGTCATCTTTTTTCAGAGTTACATAACATGAGCATGGGGCATGCCCGCCTCGTTTGTACACAGTTGTATATTGTTACGCACCTTATGGCAGGTCGGGTTCTATCGGTTCCTTTCTTCTCCAACGGATTNCAAGACCCAAATGGGCATGTAAGCACCCTTTATTTGCTCACTAAGTGATGAATTGGGTGCAAACACCAATATTGTTTGATGTAAATATGACTCATTATTGTCTATTCATGGTTGATAAGAACTAAAGGTGGATGAACTCCAAAGTGCCCCCCTTATGGTGAAAGACCTCATGGGAAGACACTTTGCGGAGTAAGAGAAACCATGATTAATTGTGGATTAATGAGATGAAGGGCAATGAATTTTTTAGGAAAAATATCCTATATGGATAGTGCTTGTCATTTCATTTCCACTGTATGTGGAACGTCACATAAATCCTCACAGTTAGAGAGTTATGACCATGTGAAGTTGGAAAACCCAGGTTTGGGTAATGGACCCAAGTTTGTTTGATGGATAACGGTATGATTTTTTATATATTTGAAGATAATAATATTCTATATGGATAGTACATGTCATTCTATTTCTGGTGGTATGTGGAACATCACATAAATCCTCACAGTTTGAGAGTTATGGCCTTACGAAGTTCGAGGACCCTCTTATGTCATCTAGAAGCCCCAAAAGGTCAAAGTAGTCAAAGTGGTTTAAGAGATTTTAGAAGATAAATAATAAAGTGAAGTGATGAGTGTACTATAATTCAAAGTGAATACAAAATAAATTATTTAAATAATAAATTTAATGGATAAATTAGAATTGCGTTAACCCTAAAATAAGGAAAGTGGGCAAAGTGACCTAGAAGATGTTTTTAAGGAAGCTACTTGGAGAGTATAAATAAGAGGAAAGGATCTCCAATTTTAGACACACTTGAGAATATTGAATACCTATAGGTGTCTAAGGTAACCAAAGTATATCTAAGCCAAATTTCTGAGGAAAGTGAAGAAAAGAAGGATGGAATTCAAGGAAGGATAAATTCTTTTGATGATGCTTTCTAAGGTATGTTTTTTTAAGGTCATCTCACCATTTTCACAATAAAAAAATTTATAGAATGATTCAGACCATGAAATTTCTATTCCATTGATTAAACATATCCAATTATCTGTGGTAAAAATTTTAGCTTGTGGGTCATTTTATTTTTGGAGTTACACTCCGTGGAAAACAGGGTTTGTGGCTAGTCCTGAAACTAGTCAAAAACAGGTGTTTCGGGTAAAAACGTCATAACTTATTCATAACAGATCCAAATTCAGTAAGAAAAAAAGTGGTGTTTATAGTACCGTATCTAGTATTCTTTGTAACAATTTCAGGTCAATTCAAGAAATATTCTGTGCAGGGAACACTCTACAAGGTCACTCTCTAGAATAAGACAGAATTCAACAAGGTGTGCCATTTTTTTCATAACTTGTTTTTTGATAGGTTACAAGTAGTGAAACCTGGAGGAATTTATAAAACACATTGAATAAAATGTTGTATGAGTTTCATATCTTTATTCATTACCAGTACAAAGTTATGATTATTTCAAGTTAGGGTTGTTGACTAATCCAAAACTAGTCTTGTGAGACTAACGAAACGTTTGATGAAAATGCTAGTCTCTTATTGTTAAAGTTAAGGAAGGTTTGAAAATATGTTATCATATACACCAAGTATATTATATACTTACAAATCATATTTGGATGATGAAATTGATGAGGGCATTTGGTTGAGGTACATTTCGGGTACATGGTTGAGACAAGTAGTTGATGAGTTGACACATACATGAGATGTATATTTGATGATGTTGGTACATATTGATGAGTCATAGTTGATGAGTAGTTGATACATGATTGGTACATACTTGGTACATGGTTGGAGGCAYTTGTTAGTATTATTGTTGACACATGGTTTATGGATGATGTAGCATACTTGTATTATCAGATGAACATATTGATCTTGGTGATGATTATGAGTTGTTGTGTTATACTTGGTTGATGCACATCTTTGAGAGTTGTCTTTGTGATTGATCTTCATGAATAGATCTGATTTGGTTGATAAAATTGATGAGACAAGTTGTTGTGATAGGTTGTTTGGACAATTTTTTGTGATAGGTTGTTGTGACAAGTTATTTGTACAGGTTTGGTGCATGGTTGATGCACTTGTTCATGGTACAGGTTGAGGTATAGTTTAGTGCATGGTTTATGCACTTGTCTATGGTACATGTTGATTACAAGTTGGCTGGTATAGGTTGGTGCATGCTTGATGCACATTTTTATGGTACAGGTTGATTACAGGTTGAGGTACACGTTGATGCATGGTTGATGCATGGTTCAGGTTATTGGTACAAGTTTTTTGGTAGAGGTTGATTGGTACAGGCTTACAGCGGTATATCTCAGAGTGATAGTGTGACAGTGGTTCCATCATTCTACTTCTAATTCGGGGCGGTTGGACGAGGCAAGGATAGGTGGTTGTAGCCACCTTTCGGTTGTCGCTGGAGAACATAGGGGGTTGTAGCCTCCTTCTAGTTGTAGCCAAAGAATTGGGAAGTTGGAGCTTCCCTCGGGTTGTAGCCTAAGAAAATAGGGGGTTGGAGCCTCCTTCTAGTTGCAGCTGGAAAAAAAATGAAGTTGGTGCTTCCAAACAATGTAATTATTCAAGATATATAAGAAAATGAATTCTGTGGTTTTCTCCCGCTTTGGGTTTCCACATAAAACACTAGTGTATTTTGTATGTGTATGATTTTTCATTTTTTTCATTTCTTATTTACTCTACAATTATTGGATGATAATGCTACATTGATATAACACTTGGATTATATGGTTAAAAAGCATTAAATTTCTCTATTACTGATTCACCCCCCCTCTGAGTAATCCAACAATTGGTATCAGAGCAGGTTCCTTCAGGAAACAATTTAACCACTGGAAGGAGATCATTGATTATTCTAAGAATGGAGTACAAATGTTTAATGGTTAGAATGGTTTTAAGTATGATATGTGGAGCATAAGGATGAACGTATTTTTACAGACATAAGGACATTATATTTGGCTATCATTTGTTACAGGATATGATAGTTCAAAAAGGGAAAATATTGCAACCAAGAAGGAATTGTCGAAAGAATAACAAAATAGAAATGGATTTCATCTAGGAAGGATTACCTAATCCGGTAAGAGAAAGGGTTGGTAAATGTTCATCAGAAAAATAAATTTGGGATAAGATACATGACATATATTCTTCACCCATCATAGATTCAGAAAATGTCAAAGAAGATGCAGATACAAATCAAGAAGAATTGTGTTCCCCATGTCAAGTAGATTTAGAAGATGAAGAGCACATAATCACCAAAGGTATGTTTTTTTGTTTTAATTTTGAAAAACATGGACATCTTGAAATAGAATTCCATGAAGTAAATGAGACAAAAAAACTAATTGAAAAGGAAGGAAATTATAAAGAAGAATTGATTAGTTCTTTAGATGAACTAAGACAAGAAAAAAATTCACTCAAGAAAGAATTGATGAAACAAAAGGAAAGTGTTCACATTTTTTAACAAGCCCAAAAGGTCATTGAGAACTTAAGAACTCAACTAAAAGAATCTAGAAAGATCAAAGAAAATATTGAATATGAAAAGAAGTGTTTGGAAACCAACATAGCAACACAAAAGGAAGAAGCAGAAATGAAAAAGAAGATATTGATATATCATCTTAAGGAAAGAACTAATGATCTAAACCAGCTTGAGGCAGATTTTGTAAAGAAGAGAAAGGACTTGAAGAAGAAATAATCACATTAAAAATTCATCTTGAAGAAGAGAAAAGAACAGAAGAAGTCATGAAGTCTCAGATAATGAAGAAAGAGGAAGAGGTTGGGAAGCTTTAAGAAGAAGTTGTCACATTGAGAATTAAAATCGTCAAGCTCAACAAGAACATTGAAGAGATAGACAGATCCAAATCAATTATAGAGAATGAAGAGAAGCACTCTAGGTTGCTAGAAAAGAAGAATGAAGAAAATAGAAAGAGTTATGCAGAAGTACTCAAAGGAAGGAATCATGGTCAACAAGAATCTTAAAAAACTATTGAAGATACATATTCAAGAAGACCATCCATGTTCAAGCCAGAAAGAAGCTTCAATCATGATCATGATCAGTCAAGGAAAAAATTTAGAAGGACTACACCACAAAGAAGATCAGTCACTCCCGAGTATGCAAATTTATTTTATGGTAATTGTTTTTATTGTACTAACTTTGGACATAAGGTTGCATTTTGCAAGGATTATAAAAGAAATGTTCAAGCAAGAAGTGCCTATCTGGTTGCACGTAACAATGAGTGTTACAAATTTCATAACTATGGACACATAGCCAGTGATTATAGAAGCATGATCGATACTTCCATCAAAGAGAATACTAATATCAGATATAAGAAAGTATGTATAATAAAATAGGAAGAACATGTGAACAAGGACCAGGTACCAGAGATCGCAAGATTAATAAAATGAGATGAATAAAATTCTACAGAGAAAAGAAAAGATGTTAGATACAGAAAGGTTTGGAAAATAAATGAAAGAAAGGAAGGACAGGTAAATAAGAAACATTTTCAATAGATTGTACATCCAGGCATTGTAGTGAAAGATGAATCCACAGACAGAAAGAAAGAAGTCAGAGCTCAGAGAGAATGAATCTACCAATGAAGATGATGATGTATCTACCAATGAAGATGATGATGAATACACATCAGAGTAGGAATTTCTCTAAGACATCCGACTTAGAGACTCCCAAGTAATATGAATATTAGACAGGGGGAGTCTATGTGATAGTTGTAACAGACCAAAGAACCATCCTTCGAGAAACTTGCAGAGTTTGAGAAGACAGATTCAGAGCAATCAGTTAGCAAAAGTACAATTTGATATATTAATCAAGACTTCATGATAGTATAGTGATAAATGGGTCATCATTATGGATAGTTTCACAAGTAGATTCTTGGACAGTATGGACAAAAATGGATTTGTAAGAACACTTAGTAGGTTTGGACAGATATATGATATTGGCGAGAGAATGGATTCATAGATTGGTTCAGAGGGTAGTTCAAAGAAAAAGGAACATTATCATAATGGATTATAATTACATAAGAAATGGCTCGAATAATGGTAATGGATTCCAAATTGACAGATATTTTTTGGACACATACAGTGCATACATCAGTTCACATTCAAAACAGGGTAATGATCATAAACAAAAATGAAAAAAATCCCTATTAACTACAAAAAGTAAGTGCATACAACAATCTCTACATCAAGGTAATGGTTATAACCCTAAATTGCACCAAACATGCATACCTGGCATCAGGCCACCTTAATTGCTTTCTTTTCCAAGCCATCACTGAACAACTCTTCTAAAAACCATTTTTTTGAAGGTGTACGTTCCCTACACCACTACTTGTTGTGTACACATGCTTGTTTCATCACTACAACTCGCGTACACTCACAAAAAATCGCGAAAAATGAAAATTGAAAAGGAATACGTGTTTCTGGGTCGTTACTTAATCAGTTGACCACCCATAGCCAGTCACCCCAACCGTTAGTATCTCTTTTGGCCTATAAAATATGGTGTTGGGCCCCCTTCCAAGGAGAAGCACTAGAGAATATAAACTCTTCCCATTTCAATATTCCCCCTTTGCCCCAATATTTTGCAACCACATTGTGATTTTGAGACATAATTCCTTCTTCCTCCTTTGCAAACCCTTGCCATTTCCCTAGAGAGAAATGAAGAGGAGAAGAATATGTGGAAGCAATTGGTGCATGGTGAAGAGAAGCCCAGGACCGATTTTGAGGAGAAGTGTCGGTCTCATGTTGTAAATGAATTTTGTGAGATTAATATAAAGAAGTACATTTTCCATCCCGCCAAATGATGTCTTCAATATTCATGATTTTGTTTACATTTATTTATTATGATGTCTAACCCACTAATCCAGATGTAGAATGGATGCTTGTAGTTTCTTTTTTATCCTTTGGTGAATGAAGGTCAGCCTTGGGAGGAGACTTCCAGTCGAGAAATAATCGATTGTAAAGGGATCGACACTAGACATGGATTTTAAGGTATGCCTACCGGATCCCTATACTTTGTCTTTTATGTATGATTGTGGGGTAATGACGGGATAGTTGATAAAAATTAGGAGAATTTAGATGGTTAGCTCTGCCTACACTTTAGAACCCTGGTGCAGTATGTAGAGGGGTTTTCCCGCTAGATCAGAATTGATGACCATACTGGGGAAGCCTCTAGGGTATTTGGGGATAATTATTTGGGTGCTTTGAATCAATTTATTTACTATTTTTTGAGTTTTTGTAAGATTTTTTATATTTAAGGGATTCTGGTCTTCCATACCAGTACTCCCTTCCTATGCTTGACTGTTGGTTTTCATTTTTTTGATAAGTTGCATAGGTGTATGCGACCTGTAGTGGGCCTACACACATACATACGGGCCCTGCCTTTAGAAAACCCGTGTACATACACCGGCTGTTGTAGTGTCAGTAGCATGCCTGTGTTGAGAATTTTTTTCTTAGAAGAGGCAGTCATCCTCTTCCCTGTCAGAAGTCACACTTCTCAGGGGTTTTCTTGATCTATCCCTAGTCTTTGTTATAGCAGTCTGTAGCCTAGGTCTGACCTTAGCATAACTTTCTTTTTATCAAAGACTTCTTGTGTTTTCTTTAATAGGTTTTTTAGACAAGTTTGTGAGTCTATTTTGATCTTCCTTTTTGGTATTGTCAGTGACTCCCTACGATATACGATTGGGCCTAAACTCATTTATTGGTCTTGATGTGTCTTCATTTTTCCCTTTTCTTCTTTAGAAGAAAAGAAAAGAATTCATTTTCAAATTTCCTTTTTTAAAGTGTAAAACAATAAAAAAGAAAAAACTTTCATTTCTTTGTTTGGTAAAGTAGTTTAGGTTAGTTGTTTCATTTACCAAGGAAAAAGAAAGTTTTCTTAAGTTATTTACTTGAATTTTTAATACATTAAGTAGCTTGTAGTCGAGCAAAATCTTATTTTAAGTTTTTCTTTTCAAAGATCTGAGAAAAGTAGTTACGAAAATTTTAGTGAAAGAGTTTTAATTTGGCAAATCTTTATTTGTGAAGAAAGAGTAGTTTGTTTCCAGTATCATCTTATGCTCTTCTCTTTCGTCTCTTAAAGAACATCACTAGTTTCATTTACGTTCCTTTTGACTTAATATAACCACTAAAATTAATGCTTAATTAAAAGTTATTAGACTTTGTGTTTGTAGCGTCCATCAATTTAGTCTAGTCTAGAGCCTTGATTTAGGATTGGAGAGGAAACTCTTCAAGGCTACAAAAACAAACATAAGAGTCTGAACTAGGGAGTGCTTGAAAGTCCAGTAACCGTGAAATTTATCTAGGACCCCACTCTAGCACAGGGGATAAACACGAGGTTACATGTGGAAAGGTAGTGGAGATAAACCCTCCAAAGCCGGACCAAGCGTAGTGGGGAACACATATAAAGGGATTATCTTGGGATTCCATTGATCACATTTTCCATGGAGCTTCATGGGTATCGAATCTGTTTGAGGTCCTCATTCATCTTCCAGAACACTTACTTTTGATACCCTTGATAGGTTTCAGACTTGATACCCTGCTCATTGCGTTCCACCCGACTATCGACTCTACCCGCTTGGTGACTATTCACACGTTGGCAACCTAGTTTCCTTTATCTTAGTTACTTACATAGGTGACTGTAGGGGTATACCACAGTACCTAGGGAAAACATCAGGCCATTCTTTGTAGACTATACTCGAAGGGTGCTTCTATATTCGAGTTGCAATTGCATCGGTAAGTTGATCTAGTGTTGGCTGGTGTAACTCTTCTTCCAACTAGCTAGTGATCTGTTGGTCTTATCTCATAGGAAGCCCAAAGCCCGTTGATCAACTGTCGAATTAATTGCAACAATTTTCAATACAGTAGACATCGACCATCCAGACCATTGGTTCACATGCTCCTCCTACTCAAATGTCATATGTACACAGTGTGCAATTGACAAACCCGAAGGCCACCCATCATCCTGATGGAAAGAAGAAACAACGAAAGAAGGGTAAGGGGGATAAGAAACCTACCAATAATGATGGAAGCAGAAACAAAGAAAATAAGAATTTGAAGTATCCATGTAATATTTGCATGGAAGACCACATGAGTCACTAGTTCCCTCGGCTTGCGGAGGCCCAAAATTTATTAGCACAATAGCAACCAATCGTGTTAGCAAACCCATTTCCACATGGGTAAAATTTAACTCAAGCCTCTTTGAGCATGGAAGGGGGCAGTCAGGTAACCCCTCCATCTTCGATTAATCCTTCATCTGCAAATGTGTACATGATGAAAGTTAGTGTTGACATAAAAACTAGGACACATGACTACAAAATGCCAAACACCTCTGAGAAGGGTAAAGAAGTCGAAAACCCATCTCTTCCTCTCTATATTGAGAAGAAATTGGATGAAACAATGACACACATCCCAAAAGGTGCATTCAATAAATCTTCCCACAACCCAAACACAAGGGCCACCCAAAAGACTATCTATCAAAGAAAAAGACTATCCATCCTACAACAACAATAAAACTATTTCCTAAGCTATGAAAGGAAGAAACTGTATCTTCTAAGCTATGAAAGAAAGAAAACTATTGTTGGATTACTGAGAGGGGGGGTGAATCAATAATAATGTAATTATAATCCTTTTCTTCAAATTTTATATCAATGTAGAATTATTATCCAATAATGAGCAGTAATAAATAAACAATCACACACATACACAATACACCAGTTTTTTACGTGGAAATCCAAATTGGGAGAAAACCACATAATTCTTTTTCTTATATGTCTTGAAGAATTACATTCATTGGAATCACCAACTTCCTTTGTTTTCCAGCTGCAACTAGAAGGAGGCTCCAACACCCTAGTTTCTCAGGCTACAACCTGAGGGAAGCTCCAACTCCCCAAATCTCTGGCTACAACTAGAAGGAGGCTACAAACCCCAATGTTCTCCAGCTACAACTGGAAGGTGGCTACAACCACCTGTCCTTGCCCCGTCCTGCCACCCTGAAGTAGAGGTAGAATGACAGAACCACTGTCACACTATCATTATGAGATATACCGCTATAAACCTGTACCAATAAATCTAAACCATGAATCAACCATGCATCGACCTATAATCAACATGTACCATAAACAAGTGCATCAACCATGCAAGAACTTGTAATCAACATGTACCATAAACAAGTGCATCAACCATGCACCAACCTGTAATCAACCTGTACCATAAAAAAGTGCATCCAAACATGTACCAAGTATGTTCCAATCATGTGTCAACTACTCATCAACTTTGAATAATCAATATGTACCAACATCATCAACTATACACTTCATGTATGTGTCAGCTCATCAACTACTTGTCTCAACCATGTACTCAACATGTGCCACAACCAAAAGCCCTCATCAATTTCATCATACAAATCTGATTTGTAGCTTTATAATAGACCTGGTGTATATGATCACATTCATGCAAACCTTCCTTAACTTTAAAAACAAGAGACTAGCATTTTCATCAAACTTTTATTTAGTCTCACATGCCTCATTTTGGATTAGTCAACAACCCTAACTTGAAGTAATCATAAATTTGAACCTGTAATGTATAAAGATCTAAAACTGATACACAATGTTATTCAGTATGTGTTATGCAATTCCTCTAAGTGGAACTACT
>JZKD02S1806579.1:18177-32920 GCA_000966675.3 Picea glauca | reverse complement strand
CCCCTACCATTAAAGGTAGAATATTTGGGGGGGTCCAAAAAAACTTATCAACCGTAGATCTAAGCGCCAACACCTCAATCGTTCATCTGTTTGTTGTCTTTAATCTATGAGCGTAAACTCATATTTGTTCTGAAAACTTAGGATAAGCGCTTTAAGTGGGTTTGTCCAAGCTTTCCTTGTTTTTATCACCATGGGGTTAGACTTTCAACTTTCAAACATCAAAGATAGGGTTCAACTTCGATCATCATGCTTGTTTTATTGAGATAAAGAAAAMTAACCTATGCTCTAACCTAATTACCTATGTCATTTAKCKCAGAKTAAACTATTAGACTAAGAAATTACTCTATCCTRGGGTTATTTGACCAAGATTAGGCAGTTTGGTCAAATTTATTCACTAGCTACTCTAATTTGCTTGGCTAAGATTAAACAGTTTAGCCAAGATTATTCACTAATCCTATAGACATCAATTTAAAAGGACTTGAACATGCTTAAACTGTATGGACCAATTCATTGTTATTGCATGGGGTTTTATTTAAATTTCTTTTATGGCCTCTTTTATTCTTTTTCTTTCTTTTCTTTCTTTTTTCTTTTTCTTTATTTTCTTTCTTTTTCTTTTTCTTTTTCTTTTTCTTTCTTTTTTTCAATTTATTTATAGAATGGAAAATCATTTGAAAAACAAAACACTAAAGTGATAACATTTCAGTCACCAATTGATCCTATAAATTATAGGGTTATAACAGTGGCTCCACCTGGGGATGGTACTCTCCTTGTGAAGTGCCAAGAATCTTGTTTCCTAATGTTCTAAAAAAAATTCTCCACATTTGCCTTTGTTGTTTGATTTGTTTTATTTTTAAAAGTTTGATGACAATGTTCAGTGGCTTAGGGCCTTCTCTACGAGCTTCAACCATATTATCAAAGTTATTCACTCAGAAAATTGTAAGTAAAATAAAATGATTTGTACAATGGAAAGGTGTGACTGAAGGTCCCTACTAAGGAGGTAAATAGTGATTCAACATTCTGCCATTCACAGGCCCTCCTGTAAGATTGGTCCCATCATTGTTGTTGAGTAGGAAAGAATTATTTCCTCTAAATGCATGAATTATGTAAGGTCCCTTCCATAGGCTGTCGAATTTTCCATGCTTCCCCTTATCTTCTTTTCTGGCATCCCATCTCATAGCCAGGTCACCTAGCTCAAAGTCATATTCTTTATTTATTTTATCAAAGATATTTTTTATGCTCTTCTGGACAACCTTAGTTTTGTTGTATACTTCTTCTCTGGATTGCTGCAAGTGGATCATCTGGTTTATCCTTCTTTGGGAATCGTTCGGCTCGGCATGCATCTCTTGCAGCAGTTTCATGACAGGAACCCCTAAGGAGGTAGAAAAAACTGCTCTAGTGCCATAGACCAACTGATATGGAGACATACTAATTGACCTCTTGGTGGTCAATCTGTAGGCCCACAGTGCAAAAACCATCTTGTTATGCCATGACTTTTTGTTTTCTTACAACGTCTTATTAATAATGTTCACTAGGGTTTTATTGGATGACTCCGCCAACCCATTTCCCTGAGGGTAATAAGTTGTGGAATGTCCCAAACCGATATGATACTAGTTGCAAAAATTTATGAGCTTCTTGGATCAGAAAGCAGTTGCATTGTCAGTTATAATTTTTCTTGGACACCCAAAACGAGACAAGATATTATTTTCTAGAAATTTAATAATGACAGAATCAATAGCTTGCCTACTTGGTACAACTTTGATCCATTTTGTGAAATAGTCTGTAGCAGTAAGAATCCACCTATGTTGGCCCGGAGAGGGAGGGTGTATTTCTCTGATAAATTCTAATCCCCATTGCTAGAAAGGAGCTTCAACAGAGATTGGTTTCAGGGGCAAAGGGAGGAGCTTCCTTTTTCCCTCGAACACTTGACATTTATGACATGAAGTCACCTTCTGATGCACATCAGCAAATAGTGTAGGCCAATAGAACCCAGCTCTCAGAATTTTATTATCTATGGTCTTCCATCTCAAGTGACCACCACAGTCTCCTACATGAAAATCCTGCAATATTTTGTCAGCTTCATCCTTTAACAGACAATTCAACAAAATACCTCCGGGATCCTTCCAATAAACATTGCCTTCTAGAATGAAAAATTTTAATGCTTTCAATTTCAAAAACCTAGCTTTAGTTGTGGTCAAATCATGGGGAGCTTGTAAGTTATGCAAAACAAATATCAGGTCTGCGTACCATGGAGAGTTCAAAAATACCTCTTTCACGCTTGGAGTCGCCTTCTCTCCCTGTTCATCCATTGTAGCTAAGAAACTAATATCAAGAGCATGGAAATTGGATTCAGCCATTAACTTTGCTAGACCTTCACCTTTAATCAGTTTAGTAGGCTTAATCTCTATGTCATACTCCAGAATGATAGCAATCCATTTCCCTCTTCTGCCATTTGGATTCTCCTGGGTTAAAATGTCCTTTACTATGGTGTTTGGAACGTATGCAATGGTGTGGGAATGGAGAATATATACTCTAAAATCCTTTATGGCTTTTACCAGGGAAAAAACTTGTTTCTCCATTATTTTATAATTCAAAGCAACATCTCTTAAAGATTTACTGAAAAAGGTTATGGGTTGATCATACCCTTCATTATTTTTCTATAGTAATACTGTTGCAATGGTATGTTCAGAAGCGAAAGACAAAAGGTAAAAACCTTTGGTGAAGTCAGGACTGATCAAAATTGGAGCCTGTGTGAGTGCATGTTTAACTTGTTCAAAAGACTGCTTGGATTTAGACTCCCATTTTATTTTTGTGTCCTTTTTTAACATATTGGTGATGTTTCTGAGAAGCTCAGACAGGTTAGGTATGAGTCTTCTCAAGGAGTTTATTTTTCCAATGAAATATTGTAACTCTTTGATATTCCTTGGGTGTTCCAGTTTCTAAATGGCTTATATTCTGCTGGGATCTATCTTTATTCCATCCTTAGAGATTATGTGCCCCAACAGTTTACCTTCCTCTAATCCGAAAAGGATTTTCTTAGGATTTAGAGAAATCCCAAATTTCTTGCATTTCTTAAACACTCGTCTGCGATGTCGTAAGTGCTCTTCATCGGACTAGGAATAAACAGTTACATTGTCGAGATAAATGACAATAAATATGCCAAGTTCTTCCACAAAATCAATGTCCATCTCTCTTTGGAAAGTGGCCCCAGCGTTCATCAAACCGAAAGGCATTTTCACGTACATGAAGGTACCCCAAGTTGTTGTGAAGGTTATTTTCTCTTGGTCATCTGGATGAACGAGAACCTGGTTATAACCTGAGAAACCATCTAGTAAGGAGATTCGCCTGGATCCAACTACCTTTTGTAATATGTGGTCCATTTTTTGCAGTGGGTACTTGTCCTTTAGGGAAACCTTGTTTAGGTTTCGGAAATCAATGCAAAGCCTGATTTCCCCAGTTTTCTTTCAGGTCAGGACCAGATTTGAAACCCATTTGGAAAATCGTAAAGGAACTATGATTTTAGCATCATACATATTTTTTATTTCTTTTACTATCAGGGGAAGTAACTTGGGATTGATTCTCATAAGTTTCTATCTGAAAGGTTTTTGATCTTCTTTTATCGGGATCCTATGTTGAATGATGCTTGTGTCATAATATTTTAAGTCTTCATAACCCCAAGCAAACATGTCCACATATTCCTTGAAAATTTCAATGTATTTGAGTTTCTACTCAGGGGGTAAAGATTTGGAAAGTTTTACCATCTTGGGTTTCTCTTCTGTCCTTATGTTACAGTATTCAACCTCTTTACCACTGGCTTTAATTTTAGGTTTTTTAGCTACATCATTAAAATCAAATAAGTCTTCTAATGGAACTAAACCCCTAGGTAAAACATTACTCTTTAAATGAAAAACATCAGAATCTATCTCATCTTCACCTGATTCTTCTTAATCTATTTTATTTACACTATTATTTCCAAAAAAAAAATTATTTACATTTTCATCATCGTTTTCTAAGTCTATGTTTGTACATTCGAAATCATTTTTGCATTGTAGAAAATCTTCAATTTGATCATTGTTCCCAAATACCTACCAGTATCTGATGTTGTCCAGGACAGTCGGTCTGCACTTCACCTCCACCGTGTATGGGCGAGTGGAATGAAAAGGTATCTTTCATGTAGCTGTTGATGTAGCTAACCCATCTGCTAAAATTTTATGTCCCCTAGGCATCACCTGCAAATCAACTTCAGTGAAACATTGAAGGGCATCCAAAACATAATTCCTATAAGCTCAAAGCCTGGGATGTTTTGCTACATACTCACCTTTAATTTGTTTGATAATTAATTCAGAATCGCCTTTTACCATGATTTGTTTGGCACCAACCTTCTTTAGTAGTTTCAGACCGAGCATCAAAGATTTGTACTCAGCTAGGTTGTTAGTGCATTGAAAATTTAGTTTGTAAGAATGATTATCCAAATACCTGGATTTGTGATTATGAAACCAGACTCCTACTCCAGCTCCCTCTTTACTTATAGCTCCATCGAAGTCCATGCTCCAGAAATCTGCTGGCAATTCTTCACTTATTACAATTTCCTTCCCTTTTGCCTTAGTGATTTCATGGCCTTCTTTTGGATCAAGTGTATCTTCTTCCAGCTGAGAAATTTGTTCTTCCGTATCACCGTCATTATATAGGATGAAGGAATCTAAATCGGAGTGTGTAGAGTACAGAGGATAATTATGGGGCGTTTCCTGGCTGTTGACCATATATTTCATCAACGTATCTCTGTATAGTCTTCTCTGTTGTCCGAATAATGGGATGGTGGCATATGACATATCCAACTGCAAAGTGCCTTTCAACTTGGCCCCCAAAGACCTGGACAACAACATACCATATTTCGGAGGAATGTCTGCAACTACAACATCCATAACCATGTTTTTTGCTGGAATCTGAACTAGGGTGATACATAATTCCTTGATCAACCCGATACATCTAACTTTGTTGGAGTCAAAAGAGTGTAAATCCTTGTAAGGTTTGGTGACCTCGAGTCCCAGTTTTTCCATCACTTCTTTAGGCATCAGGTTATGGGAAGAATCTGAATCTAACATAGCATTGTGTAGAATCAGGTCGTGTATATTAAGACTGATGTAAAAAGGAGTGACAGCACCAATGTCAGTCTGACCATCAACATCAGGGCCAAACAGAAGTTCAGGTTCATCATCGGTAAGATTTACCATGTCTGAATGATTTGTCGATCCAACGGTTAAGGCCTTTGTGCCTATATCGGGCTCAATGCTCAGCGCTTTGATCACCTGCGATCGATAACCATTCTTACTCATCAACTCAAAAAGGGGAATGAGAATTTTCACTTTGTCTAATTCCCCCTCAAGGTTGAAAGGAGTAGATGCTCTGCTTTGGCTCAACAATTTTGATCTGTCCACCATAGTTTTCTGGGTAGAAGTATTTGGTCGGTTGGTTGATGAAACCTCATTCTGTGTTGGTCTTTGTAAAATGGTAGGGTTTCTTTTTGCTATAGTTTCATCATTACCTTTCTCGAGGATATTCTTGGTAGAAGGCTTAGGATCTTCCTTGGTTTCGACTGTTTTCTTCGTTTCGGTTACCTTTTTGGGGGAATTTTCCTCTGTCTTTTTACTTCATATATTTTACTGCCTATGTACCTTCATAATGGAATTTTCAAATGCCTATTGTTCGGTCTCTTCGGCTTCCTCACTCACTCTATTTGAGAAAGAAGGAAATTTTTTTTCTCTTCTTGAGTAAGGAAAATGGCTTCGTTATCGTGAATGCCCATGAGGTTTATGTGTGTGTCCTCTAATTCTTCAATTACCTCTTCACCTTCATCGGCATAATTTTCCTAAAGGGGTGGTCTGATCTGTTGATTAGGACCCCTCTATTCTCTTTGATCCCTAGGATCTATCTACCTGATTTGAGGAGGATTTCTTCTGAAGTTAGGATTCTGAATTTGTGGAGCCGGTGGGTTTTCTATAGGAGGATTTCTTTCAGCTATAGTAAGTCTCTCCATCATCCTTTCCATTGCTCTAGATCAGGAATCTAGTTTGGCATCGGAAGAAGATGTGGAAGGTTCCTCTTTAATCATGACTCTCCTTTCCATCCTCTTCCATGCCCTTTTGGCCAACAGGTTGGCCTCTACACTTATTGTGCTTTTCTGCATGTCCTCTATAGTGGTGGAGTTTCTTTCCCTTAATTGATACAACATATCAGCGTCGAAACCGTCAGGTAATTTTGTCAGTGCCAAACCTTGTGGAGGTTTAATATCAGCTGGAATCGCATTGTACAGATTGTTGAAGCGGGTGCAGTAGTCTTGTACTGTCTCTCCTTGATTCCTTTTGATGTTTTCGTATTCTGACAAGATTTGGACAAGATTTTTCTTTACCTCCCATATGTCTAGAAAACTTCTTTGAAATGTTGCAAGGTCGACCACTGATGCAACACATAAGTCTTTGTACTATTTCTTAACATCTCCAGTCAGAATTTGCGCAAATAGTCTCATTTGAACGTCAGCTTCATCCACTTCCTACAAGTCAAAATAGTCATTCATCTTATCAACGTGTTGTTGTGTGTTCAAGGGCCCAGTACCATCGAACTGTGGAAGTATTGTTTGATAGTCCTAGGGCATGGTGTGTAAAGCTGTAGCCAACACCAAGGGAGCATATCTGGCCACCATGATAGGTGGAGGAGGCAGCACAACAACCTGGATGATAGGTGGGGCAGTGGCAGAAGATGAGGAGGATGAGGGACTAGATGGTATAGAGTGAGAGATTTGAGGTTTTGCAGTGGGAGATAGTATTTCAAGGTTCTGGGGTTGCAGGATGGTTGGATCTAAAATGGTTTCAGTCACAAAGCTATCAGATTTCGTTCTAAATAAGATTTGTTCAAAAATGGTGTCAAAGTTGAGATCTTGAAAGGCAACAAGTTCCTCTGGGAGAGAAGGGGACCTGTGAAGGGGACTATGACTCCCTGAACCTTCTGCAATGGTCTTCTTTCTGAGTAACTATTCTGGATTATCATTTTCTATCACAGGTTTCGGGTCTGGGTAGGATCGAGTATAAGCTCTTTTAGGAGCCAAATTTTTTAATTTTTATATATTTTTATTTTTATGAATCCAAAATTACTATGTACAAGCATTTAACAACCTCTGAACATTATTTCTTTCTCAGATTTATAATTTGTTTGGAAACAAAGTTTTCTTCTAGGGAAAAATAAACCGTGGGGTTGAATGTTTGTTCAATTCCCCAGTACGGTCGCCATTATGTTAACGCTTTGTAAATTCCTAGAGGTTGTCAGAGTAGAAGAAATTTACAAGAGGTAACTTTATCCAACCACTTCCAAACTGTAATCTAGCCCTACTAGCTTCAGAGAGGGATCTCTCTGTATGATTTAGCTATGTTTTAACTTTGAGATATTAGGCTAGTTAAACAAAATAATATTGAACGGTTTGTTGTTGTTTTTGTTAAGTTGGCTGAAAAGGTTTTTATGCCTCCATTGGGCTATGGGGTCTATATTATAACGATAGAGGTCTAAACAAAAATTAAAATATTCTTTTCACAGGGCAAGATAATGCATTCATTGGATTCTTTAGCAGTAAAGTGATGGATAGAAAAAAATATGAGAATATCAATTAAAGTAAAGAAGCATTTAAGAATTTCTTCACTGCAATATCAGAAAGATAAACATTAAGATCTTTCAAAGCCGGAAACAGGGTATACAAAGATAAATCCTGCAACATATGCTACTTTTAAAAGATTAGATTAGAAAACAATGTGACAACTGAGGGAGAAAATTTTTTAACATAGAAAAGAAAACATTACCAATGAATAACATGTGAGAATCCTGTGAAACGTCCCTTTGTATTAATGGAAGATCTCTTGATAAAAATTACAGTCTTTCTAGTTTATAGGGCGTAAAGATCAACCCTTGGTAATTCAAAGTTTGAAGTATTTATAATAAAAAATTACATATGATCCTGTCATTAAAGATTAGGACATGGCAAATTCTAAATTTAGCTAACTAACTCAACAAGATGCAAAAATTTAGGAACTGTTTGATGATGTGTTGAAATATTCATCCTAATTTCTGGGGTAAACCATTGGTGAGTCCTCTGCACGGCCTTGTCTGATTTGATAGCTGACTGGGCTTGGACACCTCATCTCCTACTCGATCAAATTTCATAACTCTTCCCATTGAAGGTTACTGGGAACGATGACTTTGAGTAGTCTTCGGTATACTTCATCCATCTCTGTATACTCGAAACAAGTTGGCTTGATGATGAAAATGTTCTAGACCTCATGTTGTATATTGATGTTTGACTGTAAAGCTTCTAAGTGCTTGTGATACTGCCTTGTATTCCCAAGAATTTTGAACTATCTTTAGCCATGGTGGCTAGTTTCTTTTTATAATCAGAAAGCGTCATTAACTTGTCATTTATGACCATAAATCCAGAGAGGCCTTTCTTCTGCAGAGCTTCAATTTTGCTGAAAAATCTTTGCACTCCTATGTCCATAGTCTGGACTTTTTTCTCCAGCTATAGCATCAGTCCTCTTTTGGTCAGGACCCTCTTGACCTCGAGGATGGCCTCCGTCCTATCTTCAATTTTCAAATCCTCTAACTCTTCTCTGGTTTTTGAATTCATGAATTTAATGATCTTAGTGTCTTCTGTGGGCATCTATCCCAGTTCTCATCTTATTTTCTCAATAGCCTGCTTTCTTCTTTGCACTAGTTCATTTTTCTTGAACATGATTTGTACCATAGGCCATATTTCATTTACGGACTTGGTGATATCCATCCAGACACTTTCCTTGACCTCAAGAAGTGTTTGTCCTGCCACTGTTTTCTTTTGAAGTTGTTTCAATTCTTGTTTGAGCTTGTCTGATGTTTGTTTCTCCTTGGAGTAGTTGGTTTGGTAAGAAGACTTGAGTTCCTGAAGGTTCTCAACCTCCTTTTTAAGTGTACTAATCTCTGTCTCTTCAAAATTCATCTCTTCCATGGAATTTTCCAGTTCTACTATCTTCTCCAAAGATGTCAGTGGAGTTGCTGAGGGAATTTCTATTGCAGATGTTGCGCTTAGTCCTGTGAGTGGAACTACACTCAATGGAATGACTTCCATAGGATTTGATTGTTCCTTCTCTTTCATTAGCCTTTCCAGTTTTGCTTCCATTTCTTTCAACTGTGCATTCTATTCCATGATCAACTTGATCATCTCATCCTTTTCCCCTTCTGTCTCAGCTATCTACTTTGTTTGTGCATATTCTGTTGGTGACAGTTTCAACTGTTTCCTCAGAGAAGCTATATCGACATTTTTCTTTTTAAGCATCTCCTCAATTGATTTCACATTTGAGGGGTCATACCCGTTCTTGAGGACCAATTATTCTAATGTCTTAATTTTGTTATCCTTTACAAAGGATGATATCTTTTCTAATTTTAGTTGTGTCTGGACATTACTCAGAGATACCTGTAATTTAATGGCCGCAGTAAAAGAATTTTTCAACGTGGAGAAAATCATTTCCCCAGTTTGCCTGTGCAGATCCATTTGATCAGTAGGATGCACATCCCTAGTATGAAACTCGAATGTTTCCCTTTTGTAATCAGTGATTGCTTTCAGGTCTGGTACCTATGCTTGTAGAAACACCATGTGCATTCTACCCTTCTTTGTATCGAATGCAGACAACAGTTTGTGTTGTGCCATTGATGTCTGTTTCCAAAATTGAGCATAAGTACTGTTGGTCAGCGTCTGATTTTTCTTTTTGATCAGGTCATACTTCTCAAAAACACTTAAATTTGGTCGTACTTTACTCGGCTGGTCGATTAGTGGAGTATTCGTGGGCTTCTTAGGAAAAAATGTAGACATGATCTACTTGTTGCTTGTGCTAAGAAGTGACCGATCATCTTTCATAGTTGCATTGGATTGGATTTCCTTTTCACCAGCCATGTCAAGTGTGACTGGTTTTTGTCCTTTTGGTGTGTAATTGGAAATCTTTAGCCGAGACTTCGGTGACGGAAGGTGAAGTATCCTTCCTGAGTATTTTCTCCTTGGGAACCTGTGATGTAGTGTTCTGTGAGATGATGACCGAAGGGTCCTGTTGTTCTATCTCAACTAGAGTGTTCAGATCCCATTCTGTTTGATTCACAAACTTTTCTATCTCAGGCTTGGGTGTATGAACATATGGAACATTTTTATTTTTAATCCTCATCTCAGAAATTATCTCACATGTATCATACTACTATATGAAACTAACATGAAACTTCATTTCTTTCAATAGTTTGTCTGCTTCCTCCCCGACGCCTTGGCTATTGTAGATGAAAGACCCTATTTTCCCTTTAATTCTAAGTTGTTGTTTCTTTTTCAGAGACACAAAATGTATGTCATCGGATTTAATCATTTGCCTTATGTACTCCAGGGAAAATATCCTCATGGGAAGATCCTTTGGCAGTTTGTATGGAGCTAACTCGCATCCATATACTCTGATCTCGATGTGGTTTTGGTAAAGATACCAGTGTCCAGTTTTTGCAAGGTCTGAGAGGTGTAAGATCCTCTGAATGACCTCATTTATTCTTGGTTCAGGTCTTCCACTGAGCATGCTTACCACTGAGTGGTAAAACTGTTTGATAAACTATTTGAAACTAAACTCTGCGGAATTTTTTCTGAGTAGTGGAGTCCAAGCTGTTACTGCCTGCGGTCTCCCGTCCTTGTCCATTTTCTGCATTGAAAAGGAGAACCTGTCCTCTTGAAAGAAAGTGAACATGTAGGCCAGTATTGAGGAATACCAGAACATGCCTTCTGAGGTGAAATTTGAGAATTGCTCGTGAATACTGTCCACCAGGATAGCGCTGTATTCAAACTGAGTGGTAGGTTTTTCTTCTGTGGAAAAAATGAACAGAAAACCAAATATGGGTTCATCCACCCATTGGTCTGAAAAATAACTGAGAAGAGCATAGAGCGATGAAATGACTTGGTTTTCCTTTTCTGAGAACAGGGAGGAAGGATACAGGGGATTTCTCTTGGAGAGCTGAGCGGCCTATGGGAGGAAAAGATTGAAAATCTAGGCTCTCTGAGGGAAAGATAGTTTCTGGTACAACTTCGTTCTGACTTCAAGATTAAAAGGGGAGGAAGATTCAGTTCTTGGTATCTGCATGATCTGATCAATGGCCTCTGGTGTGATGAAGAAAAAATTTTCTCCTGATGAAGATACTATGGTTCTCTGGTCGGGGAGGTAATGAGATTGGAATTTGAGGGCAAATTTAGGGAAATGGTGAACCTGGGGGAATAGATACAGAGGAAGGTTGGACTCCCAGAGCTCAATTTCATCGCTCTTATCTAAGAAAGTCTATTTGAGCCATGACTGCAAATCCGCGAAGTCAAATTCGCACCTAGTGTTTGCGATTAAATGATCTTTGTCGGACAAGTGGATCCTGTTGAGATTAACAGGAGGCAGGAGGAAAGGATTTTCCTCGACTTCTGCTTTCTTGGATTTTGGTGTCATCACTGTAAAAATACCTACAATTCAAACAAAATGTTTGTGGGGATGACTGTGGTTTTGGACGGATGACTGGAACGAAGGTAAGACAGGGATAATATCTATGGTGCGAGGAAAAAGTAAGCAATGGGAGAATGAATGGAAAGAGTAGTTTTGGGCAAACGGATACCCATTGGGTGCGAGGGATAGATCATCAGGATAACAAATAAGTTAGCCTATAATAAATGGCCAACGGGTCTTTTAGAGCGTGAGATGGTAGGTAACAATGAATGAAAAGTACGACGGGTGACATGGAGGGTGTTGATTGGGAATTGACCATGACGAAGGGACTTGTAACGTGTGAACAGGAGGAATGGATTGACAGAGTTATGAGATGTAATCTTTAGGGGAAAAGGTGGAAAATGATGTCATGGGGTGACGCAGGTATGTTAGAGAATGGTAAGTGGTAAGTGGTGGGAGTCTGGAGCAATGGATTATTTTCTTTATTTTTATTTTTCTTTCTTTTTCTTTTTATTTTTCTTTCTTTTTTCTCAATTTATTTATAGAATGGAAAATCATTTGACAAACAAAACACTAAAATGATAACATTTCAGTCACGAGTTGATCCTATAAATTATAGGGTTATAACACCAGCTGGTGTGGCACTAGCCTAGCCTACCACAGTGGAACCCCACTAAGTTTTTCCATCCTATTATTAATGGACACCTGCCATCCTAATGGCATCCTAGCAGCCTTATTGTTTTCATTGGCTCACAGGTGGCGATCTTATGGACTCATGGTCTATATTTATACTCTTCACAAACCCGCCACCAACACTTAGCTTCTTTTTCCTTCATGGACTCACATACTCATAGAATTATAATTTGGTACCTCCCCTCCATAATTATGTCTGAAAGGTCTCAACACTTAGACATTTTTCCATCTACATAGGTTTGTGGATTCACGAATGCATAATCCTTCCCTTTATAATTTCGTTCGAAGAGTCTCAACACTTAGCCACTTTTCCAACTAGCAGACTTGCAAATGTACAATTTTGTACCTCCTCTTCATAAGTCTGTCACAAAGGTCTCAACACTTAGCCATTTTTCCATCTATGTGGGCTCGAGGACTCACAGACTCACATACTTATGAATGCATAATCCTTCCCTTCATAATTCCATTTGAAGAGTCTCAACACTTAGCCACTTTTCCATATATCAAGACATGCAGACTCACAAACATACAATTATGTACCTCCTCTTCATAAGTCCATTTGAAAGGTCACAACACTTAGCCATTTTTTCATCTACGAGGTATCACAGACTCACGAATGCATAATCCTTCCCTTCATAAGTTCATTCAAAGAGTCTCAACACTTAGCCACTTTTCTATCTACACGAACTCAGGGCCGTGCAAATTTATACCTCCTTTTCATAAGTTCGTCTGAGAGGTCTCAATACTTGGCCATTTTGTGAGTTTGTCAGGTTTACGGGTTGGTGGACTCGTGGACCCATTCATCTCACCTTTCCAACCCTTAAACTCAGCAGGGACACACTCCCTATTACCTCGACCAATTACAAGCATCCATGTGGATTTCTCATAAATGTAGGATCATGACATCATCATAACATTAACATGATGTCATCCCTCCTCTCGTCAACATCTAAGGGATTCCACATTGATCAATGACCAAGATCACATCCTAGATGTACTCCAATCAAGGATCGAGATATTTCAAACTTTTGGTCCGACGTCCAAGGCTAAAACAAAGGTCTAATACATAGTTCACCCAAGGTCCTGCACTATGGCCCACCAACCAATTACCTGTTTCCATTCATAGGTTAACACCTATCAACTTCTGAACATGTTGGTGTTCTAGGTCAGCATGGTACATCATGATGACGTTACCTCTCCCCCCGAATATCTCTTAAACGAGACCACAATCATCTATGAAAAAGGTTGATTATGGGTTAATCCATGATTAACAACCCAGATTAACTTAGGTGCACTCTCTACCGGCATGGTAACCTACTCCAACAAAGGGCCCAGATCTATTCTCTCCGCTGAGCCAACGACTGTGATTCCTTCAAGCTCAAAACATGGTTTTTCATCTGATTCAGGACTTAGACAATTCAAGGATTTTTCTTTGGGCTCTTTACCTTACATTCAACTATTGACTTATGATCCTAGTTTCCATTCACATATATCTATTATAGTTGATAGACAACCAACTGATTGTGGGTTTTCACCTTTCCACCCAACCGTATGATCAGATGCATTCACTTTTAACATTTTGGTCACCCTCATGTCAAGCCATGATACCACTAGGGAATCTCTCTAAGGTTCCCAGTAAGATTTGAAGGTTATTCTCCTTCACTCTACTCTTGGTAGAGATTTTCCATACACCCACCTAGCCCAGACCTCCTCTAGGTTTATTAGATGCCTTCCCAACATCAATATCACGACCCTCTTAGCTTAGGTCAGGTTTCTGGGTCTTTTATGCTCCAACTCCCAACTCTTCTACATGTTCTCTCATCTTCTATTGCACACCCTTGTGCATTATTTTCAACAACTATCTTTCTTAGAGGCCCGGACTCTTGATGTTCCCTCTCTCTCTCTCTGTGATTTTTCTTTCACACATGACTTAGGTAGGTTCTCGATTCTTCCTTCTGTTTCTTTTTTCATAAGGTAACTCATCGTCAATCATGGGGACTCTTGGTGATATTTCCTATTGTCCTCTAGCCAATCACTTGCTGTCCCTTCTGATAGCTCTCCATACTTCCATTCATTGGGTGGTTGGTTTTTAAACTACCAACCCCTCCTCATTAACTAACTTGTTTTGTTATTCGGGCTAAGGGTAAATAATCTGAATGTTTCCAATCAATATTTCTGCAAGGTGGCTTGGGGTCCTTTAATTTAATAGAACCTCCCCTCATTCCTCTAGTGATATCATGGCTAGTACTTTAAGGCTTCACCCATTAGTCAACTGTCGACATTTACAATTAAACAATAATACATTTACATTATTTGCAAGCCATTGCATGGCAATCATAAATTATGATTAATTACAGGCTGGGAAAAACATGGGTGTTATACTATCGGACCTTAAGAAAAGTAATAGATTACTTGGATTTCTTTAAAATGTTAGTTCAATGCTTGAAAAACATTAAGATAAGCATTCCAAGATCACTAAAGTTTTGATGACCTATAATGTTAGGAAGGTCAGTATTGTGATAAATATTTTGAAATTGAGATCTAATTTC
>JZKD02S1806568.1:83295-96783 GCA_000966675.3 Picea glauca | reverse complement strand
ACCTTCAAAACCTTTGTTTAAGAGCTCTTCTCAGGTGATAAAAGTTCCTTGACTTCAGTTAATCATTTTCCTTCCTCCACATCAAGTGTCTGAGTTATTCTAGATGTCTTTTTGGTGTCGTCATCATGGCAGTATGCTTTGTTTGATGTTTGCGACACTTGTGAATGTCATGCGACACTTGCGACAATTGAGAGGATCATGCGACACTTATGACACTTATCGAAGTGAGAAATATTGAGGTGTAACAGATTGCCCCCCAAAGTATGAAGTTAGAAGATGCGAACTGATAACTGAAATGCTTTGTAGACGTTCAAGCAAGGGTATAGACTCGGAGAACCTGACGGAAGCTGCACAAAAACATCCAACAAATATAATGACATATTTCAAAACCCAAGACAGGCATACCTATGCTTGGGTGATCAAGACTTGCAAGATATGACCGCCATAAAATATACTGTGGATCCATAATTGTATCGATAAGAAGGTATAGCCACCGAAGATACAATGTGGATCTATACTCTGATGACTTGGACTGATCGTAGCCACGAAAAATACACAATGGATCTACGAGATGACAAGACATAGCCACGCCCAATACAAAGTGGATCTATGTAACAGTGTATGTGTTATTTGTCCAATAGAAACTCCTTCGCAACCTGGGCAAAGCATACATCAAAGTGGTCACTCAACCCAGGGTCTTCTTACCAATCCCAATATGGTACGAATCTAGCCATGTGAATAGATGTCCTGATGTCAAACATGGTAGAAACCACTTGATTACTGGTCAATGGTGTGAACCGTTAACAAGCGCGAGGGAAATCACCATTAATGTCAATGATTCCAAAGGTACCCTAGTACATTCCAGCGAATAAGAATAGATGAGTTGAGGTCGAACATCCGTGGAATCATCCGATCAGAGGTCAATTATGTAAACCTACTGTCGAATGTGAGGAGGCCTGCCATTGAGGCATGCAGGTCCCAAAGTACTAACTGGTTTCTAAGTCTGATTCTCGGATAATGTGTTGAAGTCGACAAGAATAGACTCGTCGAGGGAGGGCCTTGATGTATCCCCCATCAACGACACGAAACAGACATAGAGATGTAATTGGTAGATCAAAAGGCATGGAATGACACAGGTTTTGAGGCAAGATATTTGGGATGGCTGACTCTAGAGGTGGATACTTCCCTTGAACACTGAGTCACAACAGCAAAACATGACATGGAGCAAAACTATGCAGTGGATACTGTGACTTGCGTCGGGTGACCCAAAGGAGTGAAAGGAACTCAAGGATTGGCTCAGTGTAGAGGTTCAACGGATTATGATATGTGCAAATGACAAAGTGTCGTGTTCAAGGGCGACTCTATGAATTGCTGGATAATGTTCTCAAGAGACTGCTTGGCTTGCTCCTTTCAATTTTTCCCCCATCCAGATAGACGAGTACCTCTTTTTGATTTAATGATCTCGAGGAGGATAACACATGCTCAATATAACTCACCTTCGGTAAGCTCCTCTTCCTTTGTTTAATGAACTGGAAGAAGTAAGGGATCGGTCCCATATGGGCTTGTCGATGTGTGTTTTAACGAGTCCAAAGACAGAAAACTCGAAGGTTTTTTAGGATTATAGAGTTTGGAAAAACACTTAAAAGAGAACTCTCTCAGTTCCTTTTTCGTACAGTAGTCTAACGAGACCGAAAAAGAGATAAACTATCGCTCGAAAGACGCCCTTTCTAATCTTTTAGCGAGTGTGAAAGGAAGCAAGGTCACTCGACAATCTTTTCATATTTAGAGAGTCTAAAAAGAGTTTAAAGATGACTCCAGGGGGGTTCCTTTTTCGTGTGTTTGTGTATCCGTATGGGTCCGAAAAAGAGATAAAAGTTTACCCGGTTGCGTTCTCATATTTTCGAGCTTGAGAACGAACTAAGACTATGCTCATAAGTGTGACAAGGTAAATAATCCATCAAAACTGCCAGGAAACCTGCGATGCCAAAACTACAAACCAGGGGTTTAGTGAAGCCATTATATTGTTAGAGAAACCCATAAATGACTATACCTTATAAAAAATGGAAATTTATAAATAGCAATACAATGAAAATTCCATTTACAATTTCATTTTGCACAAGGATTTTGGAGTAGTGGAGATTCTCATTTTGAGGTGGATCTTCTTTTGCTGCTGGAGCTACGGTTGACCGTTTTTGTTACCGTTCAGACCAGGTAGATCTTCATCTCTCCTTCTTTCAATTACATGGTTTAATATTCATTTCCATAGCATCATTCAATTTAAAATATGAAGCCCTAAGTTGCCCCAAAAAGATTAAAAATTGGCCTCTTTTAAAAATGATGGAAAAAGGGGATTTTTTTTGCAAAAACATTTTAGAAGAGGATGGCCAAGATACCAATGCCTCAATAGCTAATTGGACGGGTCATTTTTGGTAAAGAACCCATGAAAAAATCCCCACATATGCCCACGCAGCCATAAAGAAATCGTTTGCATTTAAAAACGTTTCATTGTTATATGATGGATGTTAAATGGCTAAGAGAGGGCGTGGTGATTGTAAAAGAGGGTGTGGTCACTTTAAATGACGTGGGCATTAGGTTTCATGTTTTTTAGATTGCTTTTAAAAATTGCCGAAATGCCAAAACGTTGAAATAATGAATTTCTTTATTCTTTTGTTTTGTAGGTGATTTCGGCGACCATGATCGAGTGGAAAGAACGAGAACATGAGATGGATGACTTAGCTGCCTTGTGGAGTCCTCGCACACAGGCCGCATTGCGAGCTTGTGGCTTACTAAAATTCTTCAAGTTGCAAAAAATGAAGAAGGAGATTTTGTTGCTTGAGCACATGATCGGCCTATGGGATGTCGCGGAGCAAGGGTTCTGAATTGGCACACATCTTTTAACCATTGAGTTAGAAGACGTGTATTTTTTGACTGGCCTCTCGAAAAGAGGGGTTCCCATATCTTTTTTTGGGCAGAGGGTGCTACCTGAGCAAGTGGACGTGTATCTGGCACGCCACTGTATCCCAGGAGAAAGACTGGTAGGGGATAGAATCCCTATCAAGGATATTCGAGAGCTACCCCTTCGGTCCATACTATTTTCCATCACAAGTGTGACGAGAAGTACTAGCATGCATCTGGCATCAAGATCGCAGGTGGCTTATGGTGTTCAGTGTTTGGAACCAACACTGTTCAACTAGAGTGCAGGGTTCCTTCGAAATGTGAAGGAACAGGTTTCACGGTGCAGGATGGGACAGAAGCAGTTTGGTTATGGCTCATTTCTGGTCTCATTTTTTCTAGAGCGCATCCCCCAGATGCAGCCTCAGATAGCACTAGCGGTGCGACTAGTGGACGAACCGAGGATGGAGAGGTGGACTAGTTTGTCTTTGAGGCTAGTAGCGGAGTCAGAGTTCCGTTTCACTGGCGATTTCTTTTCTTGGATGAGACGGCAATATCTCTGGATAGAGGACTTCCCGTATGCTGAGGTATATTTCCGCGGTAGCATGGATTTGATTTTACCCGCGGGGGAAGACTGAGACGTGTCAGGTAAGAGACTAAGCCATACCTTGTCTAGTTTTTTGTTTTTTAAATTTTTTATGTATATATATATTTTTTGGGTATGTAGAAAAGTTTTTAACAGATGTATTGTTTTCAATATGCAAACAAGGGAGCAATGCACCCGACCGATATACCGATACCAGGACGCTGCGGGGGCGTTCCGGTTGCAGCAGATTTGGTAGTACCAGTGATAGGTCTCCGGGAGGTTGAAAGAAACCTCCAAGGCCTCACGATGGGCATTCCTCCTCTATGGAGGGGAGAAGTGCCTTTACATCTACAGAGGCACACTATGGGAGTACTAGAGAATATCAATTCTCTACTAAGGTGCGTAGTGTGCGCGGTGATGTGTTACTCGCAGCATAATGTAGTATGGGGAGATTAGAGTCTCTTTGGTGATCATATTTTTGTATGCCTTGTCAGGCGATGTTGTATGGGTGTAAAGACCCAATATTTTTCTCTTCTACATACTTTTTGATGTAATCCAAACATTCCAGTCACGCCATATATATATATATATATATATATACAGTCTCGAGTTTTTTACAGTGTCAAATGATTTGTACATGATGATGTCTGTGATGTGTTTTTAATTTACATGAAATGTACAATTTTTCTTTCCTTAAATCTTATACGTGGGCGGGATACCGATCCATGATGTAATTAGCTAACGAATCCGAAACACTATTAAGTTCTCTTGGAATGTGTCTATATTCAATGTAATCGAACATTCATTCAAGACGATGAACTTGTAGGTGGTGACGTAGCAGGATAGGACTATGGATAGCATAGATACGGTTGAGCTGATAGACCACGAGTTGGGAGTCTAAGTAAACAATGATACGCGAGATACCTAGGGAGGAGGCTTGGGTCAACAGTCCGATGACAGCATGATATTCTGCCATGTTGTTGGTCGGTGGTCCTAAGCAGATACCTCCTGAACTCACCACCTCGTCGAATTGGTAAATGACCCATGCTGCCAAAGCAATGTTCCAGGTATGTCGACTAGCGCCATTCGTGAACCCGAAAAAGATATGAAAGGAAGACATCATCTGCGCATGAAAACACAAGCACAGTCATGAGTGGCAAAGGTAAAGACTCAAGCACGCTAAAGAAATAGACGCACCAAACTAAAATACAATAATGTACAAAGTACAGATGCTAGGTGATCTAGGCATAGTACTTTTTAAGGTAAAGCCTGTTTCGGGGCTCTCCCAGGGAAATTCCATCATGATCTACTAATTCATAGGCACCTCTGTGTAGAACACGCTTCATGATGTAAGGACCGTGCCACAGAGGTTCTAACTTTCCTGTCCCCAATTTATCATGAGCTTGGTCATAGACGAGGACTAAGTCTCCTTCTGCAAAAGTCCGAGGGTGGACGGATTTGTCGTATTGACTCTTAATTCATTTTTGATGTCCCTCATTAACGAGAGCAGCATCACGACATGTTTCGTCCAGCTTGGATAGATATAAGAAGCGTTCTTCTTCAGCAGAAGTATGGGGTAGGAGTTCTACTTTGAGTTTCAGTGATGGAATCTCACACTCGATTGGTAGAACGGCTTCAATGCCATACACCAATTGGAAAGGAGTAAATCCAGTTGAGGTTTTCACAGAAGTGCGATAAGCTCAGAGAGCGGAGAAAAGTTGTAAATGCCATGATGTCGTGTTTGCCCCTACCATGCGTTGGATCATGGTTTTTAGGACTTTGTTGATGGCCTCAACTTGTCCGTTAGCCCGAGGGTAGTAAAGGGATGAGTTTTCATGGAGAAAACCCAATTTGACATGTAATTCGCTCATCATCTGGTTTTTGAAGTGTGCACCATGATCAGTAATAATGGCACGTGGTACACCAAAACGAGTTATGATATGGTTGAAAAGAAACAGAGCTGCAGTACGACCATCGTTCAGGAAGGTAGGCATAGCCTCAGCCCATTTGGTGAAGTAGTCAACGACGACGACGATGATATAACCGTGCCCCCCGGCTAAGGTAGGCTTACACTACATGAAATCGATACCCCACTTGGCAAAGGGGCCGATGGCGATAATGGGGTGCAATGCAGTAGGGTGGGTGCATGCCTTCTTCTTAAAGACTTGGAAGGGTGGGCATTTTTTGACGGCCTCGATGCAATCTTTGAAAATCGAGGGCCAAAAGTAGCCGGCACGTAGGATTTTTTGGGCTGTGGCCATCCCGGAAAGGTGACCGCCACAGGCACCAAGGTGACAATCGTTCAAAATGTGTTCAGCCTCCTCGTGAATCAGACATCGTCGAAGGATGGTGTCAATACCATGGCGATACAAGGTGTCGCTGATGATGAGATAACAATGAGAGTGGTGACGAATGCATCGACGCTCTTCGTGAAAAATGTTGGGCTGAAAACATTGGGTTTGAAGGTAGAGGAGAATGTCTCCGTACCAAGGATCGGAGGTGCTGATGAGGAAGAAAGATTCATCAGGGATAGAATCTCTAGGTTCAATGTCTTCATCAGCACGAGGGAGAGCACAGATAATCTCTACAAACACCAGGGATTTTTTGGCTTTGGCCTTCGTAAACTCAAGATCAAATTCTTGAAGAATAACGATCCATTTAGAATATTTTCCCCCAAGTACTTGACGTGCCAAGATGTGGTACATGGGGTTGGAGTCTGCAATCACCGTGGTGGTGCATAATAAGATGTAGTGGCGTAATCTATGGACAACGATGACGACTGCCAGAGCCAGTTTCTCTACATGTGAATATCAGAGTTTGGGTCCAGATAGACTCTTGCTCAGGTAATAAATCACATGTTCTTCACCGTTGAGGTCCTCCTGAACTAACACCATCGCAATAGTAGAAGTGGAGGCGGCCAAGTAAAGGATATAGTCCTTTGTATACTCTGGAGGGTGTAACAAGGGAGCGTGGGTCAAGGCGTGCTTGAGAGCATCGAATGACTGTTGGGCAGTGTCATCCCAGATGAAAGGGGTGTTTTTCTACAGTAACCGCATGAATCCTTTAGTTATCTCGGTGTAGTTGCAGATGAAATGACAAAGGAAGTTTGCTTTGCCTTGCAAACTTTGGAGTTGGGTTAAATTGGTAGGTGGGGGTAAGGCTAGAATGGCCTTAATCTTTAAGGGATCCACCCTAATCCCATCTTTGGAGACAATGAAACCAAGGAGTCGACCGGATTCGACATCAAAAATGCACTTGTGTGGGTTCAAGCGAATACGGTAGAACCGACATCGAAGAAAAATCGCCCGCAAGTGATCAATGTGATCGGATCGATTGGATGAGTGGGTGGGTAAATCGTCGAGGTAGGGCTCTGCGATATGCTTGATATCATGGAAAGCATACGACATGGCCCTCTGAAAAGTAACACCATCATTTTTGAGGCCAAATGGTAACTTTCGATAGGCGAAAGTTCCCCATGGGCAGATAAAGGTTGTCTTATGTTGATCAGCAGGTAAGATTTCAATCTGGTTATACCCAGAAAATCCATCCATGAAAGAGAAGATTACGCTCCCTGCGCAATTATTGATGATTTGGTCGATGAAGGTCGTAGGGTAGTTGTCCTTTAGACAAGCTTTGTTGAGATCTCAATAGTCAACACAAACACGGATGGTCCCTTGTTTTTTGGCAACCGGAACAAGGTTGGAGACCCATTCTGTCAAAGGGATGGGATAGATAAAGCCAGATTTTAGAAGTTTTTCAACTTCTTCCTTTATAGCTGCGATTTTATTGGGATGAACCGGGTGAAGCTTTTGTCGAACAGGTTTTGCGCTAGGGTAAGTCTTGATTTCGTGAACGACGATTGAAGGGTCGATCCATGGCATTTCCTCGTAGCTCCATGCAAAGACATCGCGGAATTATTTAAACAAAGTGGTATAAGAGACCACTTCCTCGGGTGTGCAATTAGCACCAAGGTTAATGTTTTCCACGACACCTTCTTTGATCGAGATGTCAATAACGATCGTAGTAGATATGTTACCCATGTTCCCCTCAGAGAAAGTATCTTGTGTGAGGATAGGAGATTGCGGAGCATCGGTAACATCGGGAGGGAAGACAGAGCATATGTCTTGGTGAATTTCTTCCAAAGGCGGAAGAAAAGAGGATCGATGATGGTTATCATCCCAAGGCAAATCGTCAATGCTAAGCATTTCCATAATAGATTTGTCAGAAGGAAAAATTTGGGAAATGTAATCAACGACAGACGACAGGGAATCCAACCATGAGGGCACTGAGTAGGCATCGGGTGCCAATGAATGTGAATTGTTCGAAGAGGGAGAGGCAGATTGAATAGCTACGTATGCGGCCTCGGCTGGGCTAAGTGGCATAGTGTCACCGAGCACATCGAAATTCCAGAGGACTAGGTACAATCCAAGGATCAGATGATTCCAAGGATTGATAAGGCACAGTCGAGATCATATTGACGGCGGCAATATGACGTGTGGTAGGTGGAAGTGGTGTAGGGAAAGTACCCATAAGGCTAGAATATTTCAATAAGACAACACCAACGCTTTCATACGTAATTGGGTGGTCTCCCAAAAAAGGAATGTTGTTGGTGGCAGGGATGCGAGCGTCGGGTGTACAAAAATCAAGCTGATCGACGGTGACAATTTTTCCTTGATGGGGGAATTGTACACATCGAAACACCGACGAGGCGACGAAAGTCATAGCATAAAACCAACTTCTTCCGAGTAGTAGGTTGTAATCGATGGGAGCATCGACCACCTCGACATCAACGGTAACAGTTTTGCCACCTAACTGAACGGCTAGGGATTGTAATAATCCATGAGGATGAAAACCTCATCCATCGAAAGCGCGTAACATCGTAGGGGATTTGTTAAGGGCAGGTGATTTTAAGCCTTTCCAACAAGATAAAGACATGACACAGGTAGAGGCTCCCTCATCCAAGATAGTTCGGTGGATTTGCTGATTGTGAACAACAACATCGATTTGAAAATATAGCTGGTGGGAGAGTCACGGTTGATGATCATCCAGATTAAACGTGAGGTTATTTGATGACTCAGGATCAAAATCACCGATAGTAGCTAAGAGCGTTCTCCGTTGGCTGGGACAGTGTTGCAGAACTTCCAAGGCGGACATAGCACACGGGGCTTGGGCCAAATCTTCTACAATGTTGTAATTTTGGGTAGCCCGTGAATTAGGATTGAAGGTAGATTTCTGGATGGTGCTCTTAGGAGGGCGTAAGATGGAGTCAAAAGAAGGTTTCTCAATCTGAAGTGGCCCTAATGGAGGGCTGGCAGACGGAGGACTAACGAAAGATGGTAACGGGTCCAATATGGGACCATTAGTAGTCTTCGACTTATCAGGTTTAACTGACGTGTCATATGTCGCAGAGCGAGTGGTCAGATTAACCCCGTTAAACATGTAAATGTGGGCACTTGTCGAGGCCTCATCATGGGATTGGTTGGAACTGCCCCCTGCAGTGGGGGTTTGAGCAACCAGAGATTGTTGCTGTGGAAAAGGCTGAGTAAGCACAGCGGGTTGTGATTTTCCCTTGAAAATCTTGGCCACTTCATCACGATGTGGGCAGTCTCGAGTGTAGTGATCATCACCACAAATGAGACATGGGAATTTCGGTTTTCGTTGTGGTTGTTTCCCAGCAGCAGGGGTTTGTGGTTGATTTTTTGGTTGTTCGTTGTTATTGTTTTTCTTTGGTTTATTTCTCGCTTTCTTCTTGCCCCTAGGTTGTTGTGAAGGGGTTGATTGGACCTCATTCACCTCAGAGACCTGAGTTTGAGGTGGGGGTAGAAGAGGGTGCATTCGGGCTGGGAACAGTCGTTAAAGCAGGCCACTGAATCATTCCAGTCGACTGGGAAGTAGATTGGGTTTTGACGGAGCCAATAACTCCATCCGTGTGCGAAGCAGACGATGGTTTGGATGGATCGTTAGTGGCACGGGTAGCATTCGGTATCAACTCGTACAGAGTATTGGATTGTGAATAGACTAAGTCTAAGTACTGAGCTTGGGAAATAGCTTCTTCCTCGATGACTACACCACCCATGGCAACATCACGAGCGATCTGGGGTAACAATGATTTAGTGAACCATTCCGCTAACAATTGGTCAGGAATGACCGCTTTGATTAGCCTTCGTCATTGTCTCCATTCATGAATATGATCGGAGATATGTACGGAAGTTGTCTGACGAAGGGAGGTTAATAATTCAGTACCCGTCTCGTATCGAATGGGTAGTTGGAAGTGTGTGAGGAAGGACATGGCGAGGGAGTTGAAATCGTGAAAAGATGCGCGTGGTAGTTCAATATACCATTTCGCCGCGGAACCCGTAAGCGTTCGTTGGAAAATACGCAAACGTATAGAATCGTCCATGAGGGAGTTGGATGAACACCACAAATGGAAAGTCATCACATGGTTGTTTGGGTCTTCTCCGGACTTTCCATCAAATTTTGGGATATCAGAAGGAAGTTTAGCTGGAATAGCTGGCCAAACCGGAGAATGATAAATAGGATCATTCGTTAACTGAGACAAGTCTGGAAGGTCCAGGGTAGCTAGAAAAGGTAGTTGTCGGTTAACCTGTGGGTAATGCTGGTGTGGCATCGAGACACCAGTGGGGCCAATCACTGGTTTATGTGGATAATTGTAACTAGTGGGCCCTCTTGTATGAGGTTGGTGTTGACCAGGGTACACAGGATTCGAGGTGTTTTGAGAAGCATGTGTGAGCGGAGGATAACCGGATGGGTTTTGAGGGTTATAGGCTAGGTTTGGCATTTGTCCATAAGGAGTTTGTTGCAGAGTCTGAGAATTGTGTCCTGCCGAGAACTGTGGGTTTCTTGGAAAAGGGACGTTCCACGGATTAGGTGTGGCAGACACATGTTGTCCATATGGTTGATGGTAGACTCCTGATTGAGGTTTCCCCCCAACATGGGGGTGCCCCCCAAATGGAATTTGTCCTCCGGTGGGAGGGTGCCCCCCAGCTTGAGGTAGAGTTCCCGGAATTTGAAAACCAGACGTAAATGACTGACCAGTACTGCCGAGCGGATTAGGGCCACCAAGACCGGTCCCTCCGGGTTGTTGGATAGGTATGGAATTTCTCGGCGTAACTTGGGTAGTAGTGGCTTGGGTAGTAGTGGCAGTGGGAGTATTCAGTGCCCTGTACCCAAAAGGGAGTGTAGGTATTGGTGTTATAGGTGTTCCAATCGCAACTTGGTTGACCACCGCATTACCGGCGGGAATAGTCAGAATGTGAGGGACTATTGTAGAATGGGTCGTCTGAAGAGGAAGAGTAGACCTTGGGCTAACGGACGATGTGCTCAGACCAACGGGCGGTGTGGCCGTAAAAATGGTGGTACCAGTAAAATGGTTTAGGGGTACGGTGTAGGAAATAGGTGCGTCAACACCCATCCCTGTTCCATAAAGATCTTGCACCATGCGTGGTGGACTTCGAACAATGTCTGCGGTCCAAAAAGGGTCATCGACTAAAGGGTTTTGATGAGACCCAGCCGGAATGTCAGAAGGATTGACGACGACAAATTCACCAGTGGAATTCAGTTGGAGGACATGTCGTTCATATCCCTCCGGAATGCGGAAAGCTTCCGGAGACTCTGAAACAATTTGAAAATTCTCTAAAGGAGTGGGAACTTCTTCTTGGGAAGTTGTAGTGTCTTGAACCTCGCTCTATTGAGGAGATTCCTCCGTAGAATGAGGGGGTAAAGGGGTGTTTCCTTCCATATTTTCTGGAGGAAGTCCATGTAGCCTCCGCGAACGGCATGGAGGGTCGATGTTGGCGAAAAAGAGTCGACGAAAGAGAACTATGGCCAACTACAGAAAAGAAACAACATACGCTAATAGAATCTAAGAATCACAACCAAGCAAACAGGACCTTCTCTCGATGACCGTACTAGTTGGTGATGAAATCCAACATCGCGTGATCAAGTCCAGAAGGGGCGAGGATAGGGTGGAATAGTTACAATGGTGACCTGCTTAATAGACTTACGCCTTGGTGCAAGCTTCCCCGCAGTAATTGTGGATTTACCCTCCAAGGAGCCCGAGTGAGTTTGACCAATGTCTGCTCCAGGTACAGTGAGACTTCCCTTCACTATCACCTTGTATAAGACCCTAAAGATTATGGCCACTAAGGTTACCAATTCGTAGTCAGCCCCTAGGCGGGAACAGTCGACAGTCCGATCCGAACGTACGGGCAGGGTATCGAGCTCGAAATCAACTAAAAGGCTTCCACGCAGTAATTGTGGATTTACCTTTAAGCGATCCCCATAATATGATCTGACCACCACAATCAGTTAAACCACGGAGGGATAATCTCCGTAACTCACCCGAATGCGACCTCGTGCGTAACCCCTGTGTGAGAGGGGGATCCCAGGCAGACTTATACGATAATTTGATTTGACTCTCCCTAACTCAGGATGCTAATGTTTGTTTTGGAAACTCTGGAGAGTTATTCTCACTGCCTAATCCAAAGTACTAAGCCTAGTCTACTTTTGGTGGAGGATCCTATAAAAGAAAAAGTTCTAGATAATTTTTAATTAGTGTTCATTTTATAGCTGTTCTTTACTCAAAAGGGGTGCATGGAAGTGAAACGAATGGAATTATGACTCAGTCCCAAAAATGCATCAAAGATGATAAGCAATCATTTCTTTTCGATGAACATCTATCTAAGGGAGAGAGAGAGAGTTCTTTTCACTAACAGGCACTAATAAGGAATGTCCTCAAACAAATTTTCTTCAATCAAATCCTGATGTGATGCTAAAACTTTTGAGATACCTTCTAACATGCACAATCAATCATGAAGATGCTTTTTTATTGTTTGCATATGAATAATGATTAATTCAAAACAATTCTCGTCTTGCTAATTATCTTTTTGGATGAATGAAAATCAGACCAACACAAGCAAGAATCATACAAACAATACACCCTCTCGTTGTGATCAAAACAAGGAGCGAAAGAAAAGAAACAATCAAAGAGAAATCAAACTTCACGCCAAAAGAAATGTCGAAGAACAATGATCTTAACTAAAACCAAATGAAAAGATATGTAGGCCTTTGATGACCTTCACCAGTGTTTTTCGCTCAGTCAAAAAGGAGAGAAAGACAATGCATGGGTTTCAAACTCCAAATGACAGAAAAAACTCAACAACAGTAGTGAAGAAGGCTACAAAAAATCCAAACAGCAAGATGTTTGTTCTTCACAAAGACAGATGTCAAAGCTGGAAAGGAAGAAGGATTGACTCACAAGGTGACCCAGCAAGAGAAACACAGAGGTAAAACCCTGAAAAAACAATTCTGGAAGGTTTATTGGCCAAAGGAGGGTTGGCGCTCTATTGTCAAAGACAAGGAGCGTATAGCACTCTGTGTAAGGCACTCATGGAGCGCTGGCTCTCTGTTAACACAGGGACAGGGGCGTCAGGTTCAGAAAGCTCCTAGAAGTCTCAAAAATCCAAAAATTACAGTTCAGTTTCGACAATTAGGCTGAGTGTGATGGGGTAGGGAGCCAATAAGATCATGAAACCAATCAAAAGAGGAGTGAACCAGGTCTGAAACATTCAAGGGGTAAAACAAGGTCTATGAGGAGAAATAAAAAAAAGAAGTTTCGATTTAAGGACTCCCCAACGGAGTCGCCAATTTCTGTTGTAGGAAAATCTCCCTACGGACAGGTAGATCGCCTCAAAGAGCTAGACCCTAACTCTAAGACAGAAAGTGCTTAACATGGACACTAACTTCCTTTCAAATCCATACAAACTAATACATGAGAAGGACGGAGAATAGAAGTACCTCTTTATCGACGTTTGTCCCTGCACGCTCCGAGTTGAGCTCCAATCCTTTTTCTCCTCGACGAGCCTTGTAGACAAAAAAGATACGACCACTTCCTACTCTATTGATATTAGCTTGAAAACAGATCTATCTATCAATGATAAGTTCATGTAAAATCAGACACAAACTAGAAAGAAACAGGCCAAGCGTGTCAT
>JZKD02S1806568.1:48622-83245 GCA_000966675.3 Picea glauca | reverse complement strand
CATATTAATGAGAATAACGACAACAGTACTTACAATCGTAGATGCGAATGTGACAGCTTCGTCAAGTCCCCTTCGTCTAACCCTTGCTCGAAAGATCCACAACCTGGATGATAGCTGCTTCACTGATCTCTCTCTTTTGACTGGCTGTGTGTTTCCTATGAGATCATAGGTTTCATGCTAGCAATTCTTCCCCCTTTTCACCATCATAGAGCCTGCTTATATAGGTTAAGAGAAGCTTAACCTCTTGAGTTATCTTTAGAACAAGTTGAGGAATTCCCTCCTTGGATCAGGGATCTTCTGATGGAACCAAGAATTCGAATGCAACTGCCTTCTAAACTTGAGAGATCCTCCCCTTATTCTCCTCAACGGGCCAACTACTACCTCAGATTAGACAACGCTCCCTCAAAAGGGGCATCAGAGCGCTATAGCACTCCCTAGGAAGCTTGAGGGGGGCGCCAGCGCTCCAAGGATGGATAGCGCTCCTTCAGAGGGGAAGATAAGTGTTATAACGCTCCCTGAGACCTTATAGGGGAGCGCCAGTGCTCCTAAGGCTGATGTAGGGGAGCACTTACCTTCAAAACCTTTGTTTAAGAGCTCTTCTCAGGTGATAAAAGTTCCTTGACTTCAGTTAATCATTTTCCTTCCTCCACATCAAGTGTCTGAATTATTCTAGATGTCTTTTTGGTGTCGTCATCATGGCAGTATGCTTTGTTTGATGTTTGCAACACTTGTGAATGTCATGCGACACTTGCGACAGTTGAGAGGATCATGCGACACTTAAGACACTTATCAAAGTGAGCAATATTGAGGTGTAACACTATGTATTATGCTTTTGTAGTGGATAAAGCAACAATGCTCTGTAGCTTTGACATCCAGCTAATAGCTCCACCTATAAGAGTAAAGACATATCCTGAAGTTGACCTCATTTTTTCCAAATCACCTGCAAAATCAGAATCAACATATCCATAGACTAACTCACAACCACCATAATAGGTGATATAGTAATCACTTGTGCCCCTCAGATATCGAAGCACCCATTTCACTGTTGCCCAATGCTCTTTACCTTGATTTTCCATATATCTGTTGACAACCCCAACTGCATGTGAAATGTCTGGTCTTGTACAAACCATCACATACATTAAACTTCCTACTTCATTAGGATACGGTAGTTGAGACATATGTTCATTTTCTTCTTCTGTACTAGGACAAAACTTGAAGAAATCTTAAAATGGGAAGCGAAAGGTACAGAAATTGGTTTCACACTGTTCATACCAAACCTCAAAAGTATTTTATCGACATACTTATGTTGTGACAACCAAATCTTACCATTCCTCCTGTCTTTGAATATCTCCATGCCCAAAATTTGCTTTGTTGCTCCTAGATATTTCATATCAAATGTCCTATCCATTTGAGCATTTAACTTGTTGATCTCAGTTATGTTTTTTCTTGCTAAAATCATATCGTCAACATACAATACTAAGATAATGAATATTCCATTATTCAATTTATTAAAGTAAACACAATGATCATACTCACTCCTTGTAGAATTCTGGCTCATCATGAAAGAGTCAAATTTCTTGTACCATTGTCTGGGCGACTGCCTCAGACCATACAATGATTTCTTGAGCCTGCAAACAAATTTCTTGTTGCGATTCTGAACGAAACCTTCAGGTTGTTCCATGTGAATATCCTCATCCAAATTTCCATGTAAGAAAGAAGTCTTAACATCTAGCTACTCCAAATCCAAATCAAGTGACGCAACTAATGCTAACACAATTCGAATTGAAACAATCTTAACAATTGGTGGAAAAATCTCATGAAAGTCAATACCTTATTTCTGAGAATATCCTTTCGTAACTAGCCTGAAAGGTGGAAAAATCTCATGAAAGTCAATACCCTTCTTCAGCTTGTAGACCCACTTGCAACCTACATTTTTCCTGTCTCTTGGAAGTTCTACCAAGTCCCATGTAGCATTCTTTGCTAAAGAATTCATTTCATCCTTCATTGCTTCTTTCCATTTTTCACTATTAGAACCCTCCACAACTTTCTGATAGCACGAAGGTTCATCATCGTTAGTACTTAAAGAAACTGATGAAACAAAATCATCATACCTTCTTGGAGGAACTCTGACCCATGTAGACCTCCTTAGGGAAGTTTGTGGTTCATCCACAATTTGTTGAATTTCATTATCATCCATGTTTTCTTCTGTAGGAAACTCTTCATGAACATCTTCAGAAACTTGTTCATGTTCACTTTCATCTGTAGTTGAACGAGTTTCAAACTGAATCTGTTGATATTTTGGTACTTCTACCTATTTCATTTGAACATGTACATATGATTTGATGAGAGATGATTCATCAAATATTACATCTCTGCTAATGGTGATCTTGTGGGCAGTAGGATCCCACAACCTGTACCCCTTAATACCATCACCATATCCAACAAAGATAAGCCTTTTTTGTTTTGGATCTAATTTAGAACGCTGAGGTTTCGGAATTAGAGAATAGGCTTCACAACCAAAAAATTTAAGATTAGAATAATTACAAGGGTACCTCTTCAGGAATTTTTCACTCTATTGTTGTTGATGGTGATCGATTCACCAAATAACAATTTGTAGTTACTGCTTCTGCCCACAGTTCCTTCTACAAGTTGAAGTTACTAAGCATACTCCTTTCTCTCTCTAGAAGATTCGTGTTCATGAGTTCATCAACTCCATTTTGCTAAGGAGTATAGGTAGTGGTTTTATGCCTATCAATCCCAAACTCCTTGCAATAGTTCTCAAATCCCATTGACGTAAATTCACCACCATTATCAGTTTTGAAACATTTAATGGACCTATCAATGCTCTTTTCCACTAAAGCTCTAAACTGCTTGAAAACAGTAAATACATCAACCTTTCTCTTCAACATATAGATCCACACCTTCCTAGAGAAATCATCTATAAAAAAAAAATATGATGATCCTCCATACGAAACAATAGGGGATGGTCCCCAAACAACAGAATGGATATAGTCAAGGATTCCCTCACTGGTGTGTCTTCCGGTTTTAAATTTCTGCCTATTCTGTTTTCCATAAATACAGTGCTTGCATAAATCTAACTTTAAAGATTTTAGACTAGGAAGTAACTTGCGATCAGATAATACCTTCAATCCTCTTTTGCTCATATGGCCCAACTGTTGATGCCATAGTCAAACAGAATCACTGTCATTCTCGAATACAGTTGTCGCATGATTTGACTTGGTTCTTCCTTCTAATAGAAACAGGTTTCCAACCTTCCTCGCTTTCATAACTAGTAGAATTCCTTTGTAGACCTTCATAACTCCACCTTGAACAATAATTTTATATCCTATAGTATCTAAGACTCCCAAAGAGATTAGGTTCTTTGTAAGCTCAGGTACATGTCTCACATCAGTTACTATCTTAACAAATCCATCAAACATCTTAATTCAAATGCTACCAATTCCCACAACTTTACATGATATATAATTTCCCATGTAAACAATTCCATCATATATAGACTGGTAAGTAATAAACCAATGTCTATGAAGACACGTGTGATTTGTAGAACTAGAATCTAATAACCATTTTTTATCATATAGTGAAACAACACTAATTGATAAAACTTCATCACTCATACCTGAACCTGTTGTTGAACCTGTTTCAGTTGCATTTGCTTCCTTCGTCTCTTTTGGAGGGTCTTCTTTGGAGGCTTGTTTTTGCTTCCAACAATCCTTCTTCAGGTGTCCAGATTTTCCACAAAACCATCACTTAATATTGCTCTTCTTTCCCTTTGATTTTGATCGAGATAAATCCCTCTCAACATGTCCTCTTTCCTTAGGTCTTCCTCTGACCACCATCACCTCAGATGTAGAGGTTTCAAAATTGGATTTATTCCTTATTTCCTATTGGAACAGGGGCAAACCCAAGGTTCAATGCTCAAGAGAACACCAACAAAGCCCTAACTATCGGCCCTTTCGGCAACACCTGCGAAGCAGATGAAGTCTCACCTGAGGTAGAGGCAGTGGTGGTTGCAAGACTCAGGTGTCTGCAACCTTAGCTGGGACACAGATCTGTGATTCTATCCTTACAGGGAACTTAGCATAGATCATTCATCAGTATTTAACCCTTATTATACTTCGCAGACAGCACAGAGCTTCGCGGTGAATACTCAGATGTACATTGTTTCAACACTTATCCTTAGTAACACATATCATATCTAGTAGATCCACACTAAGCATCCTCGTACACATCAAATCTAACAATAATATATATATCTAAGAAGCACAGAGCATAAGTGGATATATCAAAGCACATAGCATAAGAAAAGATAAATGCATTGAACCAAAGCACAGAGCATAACACGCAGATTTACGTGGTTCACCCCCCCTGGGGCTACATCCATAAGATATTCTTCTTTATTATCGTCCTCAAGTTGTTACAAGCACAAAGCCTCTGAAACCCTTCTTCGCATAGGATAGAATATTTGTGCAACTCACTAGATCCTTCTTCATTGTGTTACAGTATCAATCACACATTAACTTGCACTTAGTCTTGCAAGGCTTACACAGTTCGCATAGAGCACTTATTCAACATCACATAGATGCACCACCAATTGCACTAAGCAATCACATCTACTACTTCTTGCATTGCCTATATTTATATTTATACATTAAAAAAGTGGGCCTAAGCTAGGGTAAACCCACAGGCCGATAGCCCTTTCCCATTACATTAACCCAAAACCCTAAAAGAGGCCCAAAAGTGGTCCGAGATCCCGTGATCTCTACTTCGCCTGGTGCTCCATCTTTGACAAGGTGTCGAAGTCCAAAAACGGTCAATTATGAACAAGTGTTCCTCAAAACTTGGTCAAGGGCCAATAGGCCCCCAACACTCACCTATGACTCGTCCCGAGTCACTCAGGTCTGACCAATTCTGCTTTGAATTCCTCAAGCTTGGCTTGAGCTACTTCGACCTATCGCATTGCTACTGCCTCTTTCTCGATGAACTCCTGGATGAGTGCCTCGTTCACCGGACCTTCTAGGCGATGTTCTATTGTACTCACAAGCTATTCAAGTTCTACTCCTTGGGTTTCAACTTCAATGAACAGTTGGCATGCCTTTTCTTGCACTGGTTGAATTCGTTGAGAGACTTCCATTACTTTACTCTGAAGCGTGTGAATATGTTGTTGGGTTGTGCGTTGCTCTGGAAACCTCTTCATTCTCTCTATGGGTGACAGGGTCTTCAGTTGCACCTGTAGCGTTTCGGCATCGTACTTCGCCTCTTGGAGCTATGACTCCAATCTATGCAATTATGGGTTCTCGGTTAGGTTCTCATAGATCTACGCACTTCTGCTACTTAACTGTTTGCATTCCTCATAGAGTGCTTTAATCCTTTCTACAGTGCTCCGAGAAGTTATTTATCGTTGGTCGCACACTTATTGTGGGGTCTGTGGTATGGTCTAAAGCTCTAAGCCCACGACTCTTTGTTGAATTTTTTGAATAACTTCAGCAAGAGTCATCACTTGGCGTTTGATGGGGTCCTCTGCCTTCTGTTCTAAGCTGGCCTGTTGATTGCTTCTTCAATCCCAATCTGCTTCACGAGTAGATTCTCTTTCTCTTTTTGGATATTCGCTCTGTCTTCTTCAAATTTTTCTTGGAGAGTGTCCTTCTCTTGTTGCACAACTCATCGTTGCTCGATGATTTCCTCCTGTGCTTGCTTTAAGGCCTGGGTGGCCTGCGTTGTTTCTTCTTGTTCCTTCCAAAGGCATACTTAGACCATGTCAGCAATCTTGCGGATTTTAACTGGTTCATTTCCTTCTTCTGTTGTTCCTTCTGGTAGGGGCGCAGAGGAGATTGCGTGGCTAGACTAGAGAGCTTGTTGTACTCCTTGGAGTTCGATCTCGATTCTGTTGTACATTGTCTCTTGCTTAGCTTCCTACTTTTTTGTTATCTCTTCTATGGCTTCTTTCATAGCTGCGATGAGAAAACTAAAGTCATCTGGAGTGAGCGTGGTCTTCAGCTTAGTCACGAGTGCTTTTGATTTCTTTTGGGAGGAAGGTTCTAGAGGCGAAACCTTCCTTTTCTTTATGATTTCTACTTCATCTCTTGGCCTATGTTCAACTTCCTCTAATTCTTCACCATTACATCCTTTCTCTAGTGTAACAGATGTGGTTCTTACAGATCTATTGTCTACATCCTAGATATCCTCATCCTTCTTTGTCTGCTTTGTTTTCTTTGTCTTACTGGGTCCAAGTGTATTCTGTGTAGCTTCTGGGCTGTCAATGTTGGACACTTCTACGGGGTCTGCTGGAATAAGGAGGTCTGCCGACCATTCCTTGGTGATTTCCTCCAAGTCTTTTTCTGTCAGCTTGTAATAAGACTGAAGTTGTTCCTTGTTCTCATCAGCGCGTGCTGTCAGATATATAAAATGGTGTTCTGCACTGAACTTTATCAAAGGTCGAAACTTGTGTAAAGTATTCGAGGTCATATGAGGCTTGGACTAGATGGCGAGCTTTAACTGGGTGTAGTAGGTATGAATTACGACATTGGATTTCTACTGCTTGTTCATGTCATTCGAGTACCACAGGGTACTGAACTTCACAGCCAGTGGTTCAAAGGGATCAATGTTGGGGAAGGTTGCACCTTCCGATAGCTCCCATGCAATGAAAGCTATAAGTATCAATATCCAACTAAAATGAAATTCATGCCCCTGATCCTGGGCTTCTCTGCAATCAATCTCTAGTTGATTCACTAGGTACTTCGCCCAGTTCATCTGTAGTCCCTCTACGCACTTTCCTACGAGGTCGACTACAAATCCGAATACTTGCATGGGTCGATTCTTGCGTACCAACTTCCCTGCGATCAGTTGAAAGGCGAGGCGCACTACGCCACTTTCAATAGAAGATACCTTGTAGCCTTGCGTGCCTTTCACAACATCACCATAGGCTTCTTTGATCTTTTGAGAAAGACCGTGATCCGTGGTCTTTCCAGGATAGTAATTGTGGGGATCAGGGCCCTGCATGCTAAGCCCGATGATCCAGTTGATCAACGCTGGATCAACTGTTATGTGATGATTCAACCATAAGTATCCTCCATGGTAACTTTCCAGCAACACCTTCACACAAGCATTCACCTCTTGGTGTCTGCTGAAGTGCAGTATCTTCATAACGTTGAGCAGAGTAGACTGTGCGAGGTTCATCATCCATTTCTGAGGGACGATCTTCGAATTATTGCCCTTGGTTCTGGTTAGGTACTTGTATGGGGCAAGTGTGCTGTAAAATTTACGCTCCCCCAGGTTGAAGTCACTAAACTTCAATGCTGCAATCTTGTCGTGATCAGTGCGGACTGCACGTACTCCTTTCGGCAAGTATGTCGTGACTAGAGTGTACTCAAAGTCTCTAGGCACACTATCTCTGTTGATCGCACCGTTCAGAGGTGGTATGCAAGCAGGTAGGATGGATGGAACCAACTTTGCGTTGGCCATATCGTCCTTATGTTTAGTTCTTCTTTCTGCTCCATCTCGGGATGTTCTTGCTCGAGAAGTCGATGGGGAGGCTTGGACTCCTCTCGTCGATGGTGCTTTTAAACCTGTAGACAATACCCACTCTAACATGACTCTTTCGGTTCTGAGGCTAGAGAGTACCTCTCTTACATATTCTTTAGTTGTGCTAAATTCATCGGACATATACGCTCAAGATCAATTATTCGGATTCTCAAAGTAATGTAGATACTGTAGTAAGGTAGAGAGTAAGGGTGGAGTAATCACAGTTCACAATTCAGGTAGTTTGCAGACTGAAATTCACGATTAGCAAAAGTGTCTTCCATGCATGGCACGATGGATTAAGTAAGTAACTCTGTAATGGATTGTTTGCAACGGATATGGGGCATCCTTAAATATGGTTCTATATGTTATGGTGTGGTCTAATGGTTTGGTGATGAGTCATCAATGTTTTTCGATCCGTTTGAGGCAGCAGTTGAACGGATATATCATCCTCCAATGGCTATATTGCTTCGCCACGACGAAGTGACCCATGTCGCAGTTCTGTTATCCCGACGAAGCTCAAATTTTGCAAAGTTTCTTTCGGAGAGGTTCCCTCTGGAACCCTCTGTAGCCTGTCGATCTGAGCTCTCTTTTTACTTATATTTCTATCATTCTTCCCCGTGAACTTCATCTCGGTAGTTTTTTTCTCGATCTGGTTCTTATTTTCCTTGGGCATAGTCACTTCGCGTTGCTGAGGTTATTTCCCAAGACTCGGGAGAACTACTTCGTCTATATCTGCTACATATACTCCAATCTTCTATGAGTCCCCTAACTCTTTGACATTTGAGCTTCTAGTGTCAAATAGCTTTGATTTATTCTCTTGTTCCTCAATCAACTGTTCGATCCTTCTAGTCATGAAATATTTTGGCTCTTGTCTGATCCAGGGGATCAAATTTTGCTCAAAAATTCAAAGTGCTCAGAATTGCTTCAAATCGAACGGGAGCGTAGGCCTCATCGTTATGAATCCAACGCAACTCGTTTGGGTTCAAACGGACGTCGGGAGCGAGATATATCGCGTTCTATTCCAAATGACAAACAGGGAAAAAAAGGGATGCTGACTGTACAGTCCGTACAGTCCATACGGACGCTGACATGGCAGGCCGTACGACACATGGCAGGCCATACGACACATGGTAGGTAGCTATTTGGACAGTTGGCAGGTGACATGGCTTGTTTGCAGCGAATGGAATGGCGACACATGGCCCAATCAATGGCCGCCATGTGTCCCCTATATATTGGTTTAAAATTTATTTGGAGTCCACCGGATTTGACCACATGACCTCCACCCACGTGCAAAGATTTGGCAAAGGCCACCAACCAATGCACCATCATAGTGTTTCTTAACACTATATAGTGTGGATTCTATTTGAATTCAAATGTTGTAAGTTTGGGTGGGGGGTCGGGCTGGGGCCTAGCCCCAGCCCGTGGTTATGTTATATTGTAATATGGCCACGGTTTAAACCTTTGCGCGCACATTCAAACTAAACCCCGGTCATATGTGTTGTAATATGACCACGGGCACGTGTATGTGTTTTAACATAGCCCTTTTAATATAGCCTGGTCACATGTGTTGTGCATAGAACCACCGGCGCGCCGACCGTTGTCCTGTGGTTTGGACTCCGCCCTTTTTTATATGTGCGCGAGGTCATATGGCGGCTATGTGCCCATGGGCCTTGGACGGTTAAGGGCCAGCGTGTAATCGTTTGACAGTTTGTACCGGTCGTGCGGTTGCGCCTGGTGCTGAGTTTTAACGCTTAAATATGTGTGTGGGCTAGGTTGAGCCAACAAGGGTGCGTTTTGTAGATGCAGAGACAACAAGTTTGAAGGGGGACTTCTAGGAAGCCTATCTTCTTCAATTTTTGGCCGAACGAGGTGCCGAAAAAAAACCCAGCTACGGGTTTTTGGACGTTTTGAAGCCGTTGGAGCAGTCTATTTGGCATTTTGAGCATTGTAAAGCACATTTTTGAGCACTTTGAGCAAATAATACAAATGATCCATTGGAAGCTGGACCAGGAGATGTAGCCCAAGAGAGGGGTGAACTCCTTTATCATTTGTTGTGTCATGTGTTTTCTGTTCACTATTATTGTTGTTGTTTATATGCATCTTGAATGAGTAAATCCTATTGAAGTTGTGTTGCAAAGTTGATCCATTTGCATTTTAACACATAAATTTTACTTGCAAATATTTTCAAGAATACAAGTCTTCTTCATTTTTAGATCATTGTCTCTGTTGTTGTAATACCTTTTCTTCTTCCTTCTTTCTAGCTTGATCTCTCTCAATCCAAGGTTTTCCAAGTAACATAGTGAATGGGGTGTCGTCCTCAATAAATTTGATAATCTCAAAATCTTCTTCTATCAAAGTTCCATTGACTGTCATAGGTATCTGAGCGAGTTTTCCACATAACATCACCAGTTTTCCTCTGAATAGTCCTATTCCTCCCAGTGAAGGAATCATGGAAGGCTTCCCTATAACTTCTCAGGTTCTTTTTGGAATAATGTTCAGTTGTGTTTCTTCATCAAGAATATAGTCAATGTCGAAGTCCCCTAGTCTTGCTTCGATTTGTTCCTTTTCTTTGAAGATATATGGTAATCAAACATCTTTATGTTCCTTCAGCGTTTCTTTCATCTATATTAATACTTTCTCTGATTCTTTCTGGGGTTCTGCTATTTCTGGGGCTGTCCTAGGGTGCTCTTCGTGCAGATTCATTCTTTCAAGCTTAGCAATCATTCTAGGGCAACCCAATACTTCATGGTCCAAATCTTTGCAACAGAGACAACTGGGTTTTCCACCAGGGCAACCCTTAGCTAGATGGCCTAGTTTTCTGCAACTGTAACATAGGGTCAATCCTCTCTTTATCTTAAATGATCCCCAACGTATTCTGTATTGCGCACTAGGATGATGGTAGTTAGCCTACAAAAAAATATTTCTAGGATCCTACATCTATTTGTTAGTCCAAACATTCTTTCTATGCATAGGTATAACATATCTATCATTATGCTTATCAGATCTATTCATATCAAACTTTCTTTATTCTATTAATGCCCTAGGTTTTAATCTAGGACCGAATCTATCAAACATACCTAGATCCATGCTCTAGAAACAAAAAATTTCACTTATCTTACTTCTACAGAGCACAAAGCTTCCAGATCTAAGAAATTTTAACTATTCTTACCTTTATTAGAGTATAGGGCTTACAGATCTTACCTCTGACCTCTTTCTTTCATAAATTCCCACTTTTACTTTTCTTAGAGAATAGAGCATTCAGATGTCTCTTCTTCTCTTCAGATATGATCCTCCTTTCTTCAGATCTGACCTTATTCCTGGCACAAAGCTTCACAAGTCGAGTAAAAAGTTGCGCACTAGGGCAACAGATCTACGCACAGAGATTTCTTTTGCACAAAGTTTCTTCTTCCTCAGTTCCCAGCAATCACAGTTTCAGGTCTCGGCAACGGAACCATTTGTTGGCACAGGGGCAGACCCAGGGTTCAATTCTCAAGAGCGCACCAACAAAGCCCTAACTACTGACCCTTTTAGCAACACCTGAGAAGCAGATGAAGTCTCACCTAAGGTAGAGGTCGGGGTGGTTGCAATACTCAGGTGTTTGCAACCTTAGATGGGACACATATATGTGATTCTATCCTTACAGGTCACTTAGCATAGATCATTCATCAATATTTAATCCTTATTAGACTTTGCAGACAGCACAGAGCTTCGCGGTGAATACTCAGATGTACATTGTTTCATCACTTATCCTTAGTAACCGATATCATATCTAGTAGATCCGCACTAAGCATCCTCATACACATCAGATCTAACAATCATATATATATCTAAGAAGCACAAAGCATAAGTGGATATATCAAAGCACATAGCATAAGCAAAGATAAACACATTGAACCAAAGCACAGAGAATAGAACATAGATTTACGTGGTTCACCCCCCCCCCTGGGGCTACATCCGCAAGATCTTCTTCTTTATTATCGTCCTCAAGCTGTTACAAGCACAAAGCCTCTGAAACCCTTCTTTGCATAGGACAAAAGATCTGTGCAGCTTGCTAGATCCTTCTTCCTTGCGTTACAATATCAATCACACATTAACTTTCACTTACCCTTGCAAGCCTTACACAGTTCACACAAAGCACTTATTCAACATCACATAGATGCACCACCAATTTCACTAAGCAATCACATCTACTACTTCTTACATTGCCTATATTTCTATTTATACATTACAAAAGTGGGCCTAAGCGTGGGTAAACCCACGAGCCGACATCCCTTTCCCATTACATTAACCCAAAACCTAAAAGAGGCCCAAAAGTGGACCAAGATCCCGTGATCTCTGCTTCACCCAAGGCTCCATCTTTGATAGGGTGTTGAAGTCCAAAAACGGTCAATTATGACCAAGTGTTCCTCAAAACTTGGTCAAGGGCCAACATTTCCTTAGACAGTAAAGCTACAACAATAACATCAAACTCAATACTTTTTGTTGAACTGAAACTAATAGAGGTAACAAAGTGATCCCATGACTCGGGCAAAGAACAAAATAATGTAATCGCCTTATCTTCATATTCAAATTTTACTCCCACGCTAGTCAACTAGACTAAAAGAGTATTAAAAGTATTTAAATGATCAGTTATTTCCGTACCTTCCTTCATGCACAAACTGTACAATTGTATTTTCAGGAAGATCCTGTTCGTCAAGGATTTCGTCATATACAATCTTTCCAGCTTCATCCACAAACCGACTGTTGTCTTCTCCGTAACAATGTTGAACAAAACATCATCATACAAACACATATGTATGGCACTCAATGCTCTCGCATCGATCTCTTCCCACTCTTCATCTGAAATGGTCTTGGCTTTCTTTGATTTTCCCAAAAGCGCCTTCACCACGCCTTGTTGCACGAGTAGATCATGCATCGTGACCTTCTAGATCTCAAAACTATTCTTTCCATTGAACTTCTCAATTTCAAACTTAGCACTCTGAGTTTTCTCCATTTTTAGTCATCTTTATTATTCTTGGCCTCTATTGTCTCCACTCTTATTTGATCTGCCTTGCACATCCTTGGGTAGCAGGCACCATATAAAAGCAACTCGATGTTGGTTTCTTAAAAAACCCACTCCAAAATAAAAACAATTGGCGGAGAGACACGATAACTCTCGTTACCAGTACGCGACATTGAACCCAAACAAGAAAGCAATGCTTAATGAACTCTCTACTCCTAACCCAAAAAGTTAGAAAAATTCTTATTTGACGCAAAACAAGTGAAACTGCGAAGAGGAAAAATGTGCACCTTAAGTCGGTGCTCTCTTCCTATAGAGACCCCAGTGCTAGCTGCTTAAAACGTGGATTTCACAAGTGCACCATTAAATTGGCACTCCCTTCATGCAGAGACCCCAACGCTGATAGAAAAACGATGCTCCCACAAAGAAAAAAGAGATTGATGCCCCCTTAAGATAGATGACTCAGCACTGATGTAATACAATGGCGCTCCCTCCCAACAAAGATCCCCACGCTTAAGTAAAACAAACTCTCCTTATACCAAGCAACCCTAGCGCTGATTCAGAATCAACGCTCCCTATGCATAGATTTGTTTCTTTGACGACAATGAATCCAACAACGCTCTGATACCAATTGTTAACCCTGCATCCACCAAATCGAAAACTAATATGTAGCAGAAACAATTTTGAAATAGATCAAACATAAAACACGAGGATTTACGTGGTTCACCTAATCGTTGGGCTACGTCCACCAAGCAGAGGTATTAGTTTTATTATTGTTCAATGAAGAGTTACAATAGGCTCTCTTACTCATCTATAGGCATACATGAATTTATAGTCTTCCTCTCACAGTTTCAATAAAATGAATTCATTAATTACAAACCAATCTAATTCTATTTATGGTTGTTTGTTTCAACAACAACCAGATTCTGGGAATCGATCCATATCGCTGCACAAGTTGTGGAAGAATGACCGTCGCCTAAACGATGTGTTGTTGTCACCGTTTAATAGGAATTAATCTCAAGAGAGTGTGTAATTATTTTCTTTTATTTTTTTCACAGGACCAACAATGTTTACTTAGAAGGTGGAAGCAGTAAGACATGAGGTGAAGAGAATATGTAGAAATATTCTGGTAAGTCTCCACGAGCCCTTGTCATGTTGGTAATTTTAGTAGTTTTCATTTCTAGAATGATAAAGAATGTATGAATAAGCCTCAGGGCACTAGAGGTAAAAATCCTCAAAATAAACCCAACCATGTTTCCCCATCTAATGGTGCTACAAGTACCACCTGTTCTACTAACCCCTTGGTAGGAAGGGACAAAGGAACTTCGGGGATAAGATCTTAGGGACCTAAGAAGGTTTCTATACTTTAGCCAATCAAAGAATAAATTCCCAAATTAGGATTAGTGCTTACTCCTACTATAGAAGGGAAACTTGACATCAAATTCCAAACCAATCCGATTCAAGACCCAGAAATAGTGGTAGCAGCCTCTGACACATCTGTATCACAAGAACTACCTCCTTGGTGGCTCTAGATGGAAGAATAAGAAGTAATAGGAAATAACCATGAGGAGACAGTAAGGATACAGTAACCTTTGAATTTTCCATTAGAGATCCCAATGGAACAATGAAAATGAAGAACATCTCCCCTCTTCCTTACAATTTTTTCATGGTTTGGCCAGCGAAGATCTTGATGCAATCTTGTTTGATTTTGATGTGCTTTGTAGGAGTTATGACTACTCTACCATTGCCTAGAATTTAAAATTATTTCCTGCCACCTTGAAGGGTGCAACCCTATGATGGTTTCGGTGTGTTGACGATTAAAATCGAAACGATTAATACTGCCCGCAAAGGATTTCTAAGCTCTATTATTTATTTATGATAATAATAATTAACTAGTAGGTTGGACCCCTTGTAGACTAGAGGCGATATGATGGATGTGTTACACTTATATGTTTGTTTTTGTTATAATGATGCCTACAATCTTCTACAGTTGATATGCAGTCTTGGTTTCACTCCTTTTGACAACATGGTTGGTTGATGCATTGTGGCTAAATGTTGCTGATGTTCACTCGCAGTACAAGGTAGTGCTATGGATATAAGGATTACTTTTTTTAATAGGTGTTATGTTATAAATTAAACATTGATTAATGTTCTTACACATGATTTTATACAAAGGGATAATAAATTATATGGGACCTTGATCAAAACAAAAAGAGAAAAAATATGGATAAATCCTAAGGCTATGGAAAAAGACTATATATAACCTTGAAAATATATATAATGGTGACAAATGTGAAGTTATGGTCCTAGTTGCTATACTATGCATTTTGGTTAAAGGATTATATGTGAGAACATATGATAACGTTAACATATGGTTATTATTTTGATATGTTTAGGGTGGCGCACTATATAATGGATATGGCATTGAATTTATAGATTGGATATGGTTTGAATTTAATGATTGATGTTATGTTAATTGGATGGATAGTACGTTGAATTGAATAGGTCCAGGTGAGGAAGCGACGTGCATTTACTGCACATCACTCCAAACCACCGTCAAGCCTTTCACCCTAGCCATAGTTGCATTTTTCTTTGTTGGTTGTGGAAGCTTTGCGATTTCAGGTTTTGAAGGGGAAAACACAGGCCAACTCTTCCTTGAAGCGATTTTTCCATGTATGGTTCTTTTTTTTCCATCCATGATGGTCCCTTTGTATTGTGAATCAATTTGTTGGCTCATGATTGCATGAGTTCTATGTTTTTCTTGAGTTTTCGACTGGGTATCAATGTTGTGTTTATGGTGTTCTTTGTGATTACTGTGGAATGTCGACGTTTTAAAATAAAGGAATGGTGTTGTTGCTTTGTAAAGCCTATGCATTGGTTATTGGTTTAAATGAAAATGGCGGTCAACTTGGGGTTTATTCTAGTTCTCTATGAAAAATGATGTCAATAGTGCAACAAACTTTGAGTTTTATTTGCTTAGGGTTTTACCACTAGTCTGGGTAGAAATTGTTGTCACCCCATTTTCGTCTCGGTCATTGTTGTGATTTGTTCTCCAGGTTGAAATGCAAGTGTCGACAATGGTATTGTTCTTGCTCTGTTTGGATGAGCCTGAGCTATTGTTTGTTATGGTTTTACTTACTATCACTATTTCCAAAATCATTCCACAGTCCAATCATTGTTTCACCCAGAATCTTAAAGGGAAGCATGTGTATGTATAGAGTGGCCACGAGTTGTGCTCTAGCATTCTTTTCACATGTGTTCTAAGAATTCGCTCCTCTCATCTCTGTTATAGTGGTTGAATGTTATGTCGGTGAGACTCACTTTCAATTGTATTTCGAAGGTTATAGACCTCCTAGGTGTTTGGAAGATATACTGTCTCTCTGTGTCTTCAAGGATTCTACATTGTTTAAACCAACCCGTGTCTCCTCTCTGCAATAAATTTTTAAGAGGCAATTGTGTGTGCCTGGCTTGTTGAGCTCGAATTGCTTTGTTTCTAATTGGGATTTTTCTTTATGGCTCTTTCAAGATTTTGGGGTTATAAGTTAGAGGATCGTGGTGATTTCAAAGGAGAACGACTCTCTATTTTTCCAAGATTATACTTGATTACCCATGGGTTCTTCTCGGTGGTAAATTATTTTAGGAGGTAAAAGGATGACAAGCTCTCTGTGTTTTTCAAAGGTTAAACACACTCTCATTACCTCTCTGCAATAAATTTTTATTGAACATGGCTTGATTCTGGTTCTACTGAGCACGATTTGGTTTATAGAGCCCTATTTATTTATGTTTCTCCTTGGGCATATTTTTTTTTCTCTATCAAGATTCTAATTACAAGTTAAATGATTGGTATTTTTCTAAAAAAGGGCACGACCTCTATGAATTCAGGACCATCTCTTGATCGAGTCTCTGTGTTTCCTCTCTGTGATAAATTTGTTGGAAAGAAAAAAAAAAGTATGGGTTAATTACAAACCTGAGAACTTTCTTTTTGATTGATTCACGATTATTCCATCCACCACTGTGTTAAAACCTAGCACAACCATGATTCAATTTAAGTTTAAAATGAACATATGTGTGGTTTGGTCCTATTCTCTTCATGCATCATATGGCCCTGTCTTTTATCGAGCATTTATTTTGAAAGAAATTTTGTATATGGTTGATGAATACGGATCTCAAGCTCAGGGTTATATGTTTTTGGTTAAAATTTGTTGTTGGATCAAGATTGGTATTGATGATTGTATTGTTGTTGACCTGTGTGTGATTAAAATCGGGCCCGATTATTGTTTGGATGACAGTGGATTATGTCAGTCAGTGTTGAAAATGTGACTGTTGATGGTTAATCATGGGTCTATGATTATTTGATTGCCAAGGATGAATATTGGACAGGATATTTGGAATCATGGTGCGTATTATATTTTGTTTTAAAAGGAAAAGTTTAACATTGAAACAAACAGGACTGTGGCTCGAATGGTTATGGCGTTACTATGGAATTGGAAATGATATTCATTGTATAGGATGCACAGATTGATATAATTGAATAATTCTGGGAGATTAAATTGTTTTTATTAAAGACAACAAGCAATATATGTGTAATTAAGGAACAGTTAAAGGATCTTGGTATTGGAAGTGGATGCTTTCAGATTGTAATTAAAACAGAGTTATGATTGTTGTTTGGTTTAATTTATTTTATGAACACTATTTGTATTATTCTCTCTCATTTTCTCACTTTTTTCACTCATTATAACCCCCTCGCGATCCCAAATTCATTTTTTACACTCCATGTTCAATAAAATAAAATTAAAACTATGTATGATAGTGGTAAAAGATGACACATAAATAAATGGCAACTGATATATTTTGGTATTGTTTGCACAATCAGTTATTTAATGAATTGTTGAGTAGTACTCATGCTCTTACTCCCTATCATGATATCACTTTTTCTCTTATTATAATCCCCCCAGATATCCCATGAACCCTATTTCACTCCCTGCTCATTTGGAAATTATTAAATAAATTTTATGGATTGAATTACATGGGTCTTATGTTAATTTATGAGCCAAACATTGTTTCATATAAAGAGAATGTCATTTATGGTCTGTTAAGAGCTAGTTGCTAATAATTGTTGCATACAGGATAAGCTTCTTCAACAGAGGCAGTCATGGAAAAAACAATAGGGGAAGAGGTAAATGGAACAAAGGGACTAGAAGGCCCAAATTCTCAATTCACTTCGATGTCGATCCTCAGGAGTTGAACCAAAATTTTCAAGCTGATTTTTTCAATTGGATTGGGCAAGGGATAATTCAGCCTAGACCAGAGAAGCCCCCCTTCTAGCCTCAAAATGTTCCTGGTATCTCCGTGCCTCTCCATGTATCTTTGCAACCAGAATTTCCCAGGAATGATGGATGACATGAGATTGTTCACCCAACAGTATCCCACCATCGTGGCTGGACAAAATTTTCATTACCTCCTCCTCCTCCACCTGTAAACATGAATGCTCAAATTTCCCTACACACTAACCTATACAGTCCTCCCATGCAAGAAAACGACTGAAAACTGAGGCTCCCTGTGTGCAAGACAAAGGTAAAGTTGTTGCTTCCCCCCCTCTCTCCTTCAAGTGACTCATCATAGTCAGTTTCTTCTCGTATGCACTTGAGGGATGATTTATCCCATGTCATTAGTAAGATCAAGCCTCAAGGTTCCACCCAACCTAAGGCTATTTTTGAGAAGTCCAAAGGGGACAACAATGACAAAAGAAGAATTGCCTCTCAAAGTGACAAATATGGATTTTTATTTATCTGTTATAATTGATTTGTTGAGGACAATGGACTACAGAAAATTTTGGACAACAAATTATTTTTTGGGATACTATGGATATTTACATGTTTTGGATATAATTTGAAATATTTTTAATATTTAAATTTCAAATTTTGAAAATAATTATGGGAGCCACAAGGAAGCATGTGTTTATTGGTTGTCTAATTGTGTTTATTTTTGTAAGGAAATAAAAGGGAGTCACAAGGGATCCCACCTACATAGTTATTATTTAATAAAAGACCCTTAATTATTATTATTATTATTATTACTTCCCCTAAACTCAAATTAGTTAAGTTTTAGTTAACTTAACTAAATGAGGTAGTTGAACTACTTCAACTAATTTGGAATGCATAAAATCCAAATGAGAAGGAAGAACAAGGGGAGAATAGAAGGAGAAAGAATACTAAGGTTTTCTCTTGAGTTTTGTTGAGATAGTTCAATTTTCATTCATTTTTCAATTCATTAAAGGCTTAATTCTCTTTTTGACAACATGGTCCTATTGTAGACAACAAGGTTCAAAGATGAACCATATCATTTAGATGTTTGTTTCAGAGGTGTTGATCTATCTTCGATAGTTTGTGTAGACTTGTTTTCTTATGAATTTATTTTCATGACTAATAAAGGATATTGTGCAGAGTCAAGTGGGCAACAGTTTGTGGAAAGCTGATCTAGATTTTAAAGTTCATTTTTTACTTCTTTTCAGAGTCCTTTTGTATGGTTTTCATCGTGGATATCTAAGTTTGACCTTGGTCCATGACCCCACATGGATTTTTGTAAAGAGAATGATACTTTTGATTTCTTGGAATGAAATAAAGTGATTGCTATTCTGTCTCATTTGTGTTAATCTATGACTTGTTTTTTTTTTTTTTTTGATCTCCACATTTACTTTTTGCAATTTGTATATGTTTAGAAAATTATATAAAAATGTTATATTTTGCAACAATTATTTTATTTAAAAAATCAACCTAAGCCCTTGTAATTAATACTTGTGGATAGTGAAATACATTTTGAGGCTATAAACATAGGGTAATATTCTTGACTATCTTTCCTTAGCCAAGAAAGATTCGAAAATGCTTGAGTAAGATAAATTCATATCTTTTCCTCAACACGGTGGAGATAAATTTCAAAACTGGGAGGAGATGAAGAAAGTATTTATGAAGAAATACCAAGACTACTACAAGGGAAGAGAACTCAAAGAAGAAAATTTCAAAATGACATAGAAAGAAGATGAAGAAAGTTTGGAGAACTACCTGGAGTGATTCCAGTATATCCTTTAGAGATCAAAACAAAGCCAGCAAAGCAAGGAAACAATGAGGACGATTCTTCTAAGAGGCATAAGGGATGGATTCTTGGAAGTTCTCAACCTAATGGGATCATGTGATGTTTCTCAATTTCCATATGATTAAGTATGCAACCTATATAAAATATATTCAAGAGGAAATACCAAGATTAGTAGAAGCTCCAGAGATGCCACTTCCAGGTTCACAAAATCTGTTGCAAGAGCAAGGGTCAGAAAGGATGAAATTGGTAACATGTTTGAAAACCTTAAAACTGGTGTTCTAAAAAATTTAAGCTCACAATTGGATGTTTTGCAGGTTGAGAAGAAGGAATCGTTGAAAAAATATCTATCCATATTTTTCCTCAAGTATCAAGAAAAACACCCTTGGAAGGAATGCCCACTGGAAAACATTGAAATTTGTGGCATTTGTGAGGAATCCCACGCCACCAAAAACTGTCCTTACTTACCAGGATTCGAGGAAATATATCATGGAGAGAAAAAAGGCTCAACTTCATTTTATGCTATGGCACCACAAAAACCATGGCACCGACCTTCAAGTATGGCTCAAAATTATACATCTTAATTTCCTTATTCTCTTAATCAAATGTGGAATGTTCCTATGCCATGGAAACATTGGCCACCTCATCCCAATCCACACCAAAATTGGCAAAAAGGATGGCATGGCCCACCTTATGATGACATGACTACTTTTCCTTATCCCGCACCACCAACGTATACTCACCCCTCACAGGCTCCTCAACAACAATTTAATCAACCACAATAACTTTCATTACTAGCTCCTCAAAACCCTCCACAACGAACCCAAATCCTTGCCTAACCTATCCCAAATCCTAACAATAATAAGCCAGTCCATTCCATGTATGAAACTAATATGCAAACCTTTCCCACATATTCTATCACACCTATCTCACTGCAGGAAATTCACCTAAGGTCTGAGAAAGTTATTAACCCAAACCCTTAGTAATTGTCTAAGAGAAAGAAGAAGAAGAAACTCCCATACAATCTAAAATTCCTCAAACCACAACTCCATTACCATATAAATCTCAAAGTCAGTCTCAAGTTTATACTACCCCACAAACTAGTTCTCAGAGGGAACAACTACTACAGTCTGATCAACCTCCTTTTCCACAAAGGTTGGAATTAGAAAGGTCAATAATACCATTTGAGTTCAATTTGATGTCAGAACTGAAGAACATTTATATTAATATACCTCTTCTACAAGAAATAAAGGACATCCCAATTTACACTAAAACAGTTAGAGACTTATGCATTTAGAAGCCAGATAGACGAAAAAAGGACCCCTCAACCATCCAAGTCGTAGGGAAATTGTCAAGTCTCATGTCCACTAGAATCATTGCATAAACATATGTGGACCATGTGGTCACAATCTTTATTAATAAGAACCCCATTACAAACACCCTAATCGACTTGGGTGAAACCATAAATGTAATGACATTAGAAACATTGAATCAACTGATACTTTATAAACTCCTCCCTACACTCACTGTGCTCGAACTAGTCGATCGATCCAAGACCAAGCTAGAGGGTATTTTAAAGGATGTGATTGTCTTGATGGATTCATGGGAATACCCAACATATTTTTGTGTCATACAACTCAAAACCATTCTAGGTGGGAACCCTTTAATACTCAGGAGACCATGGCTAGCCACAATTGATGCTTTCATCGGTCGTAGGTCCAGGAATATGAAAATTATACATGAAAATAAGATTGTAAAAACCACCCTATACCCCCCTTCTAAACCAACAATTGAAATTGAATGCACATAATGGATTGATGAAGAAAAAAATGATGAATTTGTTCAACCTATTCTTACTATTGAACAATCCATGAGTCTTAACAAAAATATTGATGAGAATCTGATTAATCACTGCATCACTAATCTAGATTTCCTGCAGTATCTTGGGGGGAAGTCATCATCTCACATTCAAACTTCTATTGATTGTCTTATTGAAATTTGTTTTCAAGATAATTGCACTGAAGAGGAATTTTCCTGTTCCTTTTCATCAACATTTCTTGTATAATCAATTTTTGAATCTGATTATAAGACTGTTGAAATTTTCCCTGAGAAAACACTAAACATAAATTCTTCCTTAGACAACACACAGGAAGGGAAAGTAATCTAGGCCTTAATAAAATTTTCAGATATCTTTGCATGTGAATACATCGATATGAAAGGAATTCACCCATAAACATGCATCCACCACATCTATATTCATAAATATGCCACCCTTGTCAGACATCCATAGAGAAGAATGAATCCATCCTTGAAGGAGATAGTGAAAGAAAAACTGTAGAAACTTTTGAATGTTGGTATCATTTATCCCATATCAGATAGTTAGTGGGTGCCACCATTAGTGATAATTCCTAAAAATAACAAGAAATGGCAGGTATGCATAGACTATAGGGAGTTGAACAAGGCTACTCTAAAATACCATTCCCACCTACCTTTTATTGACCAGCTTCTGGACACATTGGTCGGAAAGAAGTTATTTTCTTTTCTGGGTGGGTTCAATGGATACAACCAGATCCTCATTGCTCCAGAAGACCAAGACAAGACAAAGTTTACATGTCCATCAAGGACATACACCTACAAGGTACTACCCTTTGGTTTGTGCAACACATCAACCACATTTTAGTGAGCGATACTTGGTATTGTTTCTAATCTATTACATGATTGTATGGAAATATATATGGATTACTTTACTGTGGTAGGTGATACTTTTGAAGAAGCTTTGGATAACCTTGAACAAGTTCTAAAAATATGTAGGGAGACAAATTTTTCATTAAGCAATGAGAAATGTTTCATGATAATAACTGGAGGAATCGTATTAGGTCACCATGTGTTCCTTGTAGGAATAAAGGTAGAAAAAACTAAAATAGAAGTAATTGTCAACATGCTACCTCCGACTAATGAAAAGGGTTTCTGAATCTTCCTAGTTCATGCAGGTTATTATCGACGGTTTGAAGAAAAATTTACGAAGATATCCATGCCCCTATTCAAATTTCTTACAAAAGATAATAAGTTCTATTGGGACAATGAATGTCAACGTGCATTTGATATACTTAAGGATAAGCTCTCCTCAACCCTAGTGTTTAGAGGGACAAACTAGAACCTTCCATTTCATATCTCAACCGATACATTGAATTTGACTTTTGGATTTGTACCGGGTCAAAGGGAAAATACATTAACTTATGTTATTTACTTCATAAGTAACAATTTATCTCCATCTGAATTAAATTATGCTACGACTGAAAAAGTGTTCCTTCCAGTGGTTTATGCAATTAATAAATTTTGGCACTACATCACAGGGTATGAAGTATTTATTCATACTGACCACTCTTCCATGATGTACTTGATGAACAAACCCATTACAAATGGAGGAATCACCAGATGGTTGATGTTGCTACAGGAATTTGACATCACCATTGTTGATTGACTGGGTAAGGAAAATCAGGTAGGAGACTTCCTCTCTAGGCTTCATAATAAAGGTGAGAATATTCTTGTTGATGATAATTTTCCAGATGAAAATTTATTTTATAGATATACTAACTCACTATGGTTCATAGACATAACCAATTATCTTACTAGAGGAAAAAAACCACCTCACTTCTCACCCAAGGAAAGGAGAAGAATTGTTAAAATGAGTGCTCCATACTCCTAGATTAAAGGGGATATCTTTTATACCGATCATGACATGATTATTTGCAGGTGTGTGAGAGAGGATAATATGTTCGATGTCATCAAAGCATGCCACGATGAACCTTGTGGGGTTCACTTTGCAGATAGAAGTATATCCTACAAGATCCTCCATTCAAGCTACTTATGTCCTACTCTCTTTCGATATGTCAGGGCGTATGCTTGTGGATGTGATAGTTTCCAAAGGATGAGTCATCTAGTACAAGCAGATGAGATGCCTCTTTAGCCTCAAGTCCTCATAAATCCCTTTGAAATATGGGCCCTGGATTTCATAGGACTAATCAACCCCCCATCCAAGGGTAGGAAGTAAATTTTAGTATACACTGATTATGTTACAAAATGGGTGGAAGCAAAGGCTTTGTTTATAGATATAGAAAGATCAATAGTGGATTTCCTATTTGAAGATTTTATTACTCACTTCAGGGTACCTAGAGATATTCTTATCAACATGGGGATTCAGTTTAAATCTAAGTTGGTCCATGAAATTACTCAAAAGTATCTCATCAAGCAAAATAAATCTTCCCCGTATCACCCACGGGCCAATGGGCAGGTGGAACTGACAAATAGGGTTTTGGAAGGAATTTTGACAAAGATAGTCCAACTGCACAAGAAGGATTGGCCAGATAGACTTTCCAAATCCTTATGGGATTATAGGACAACATGGAGGAGTACTACTAGTTTCTCCCCATATGAGTTAGTGTATGGGAAACAAGTCCTTCTTCCCATACAATTTCAGATCAAAACATTCCAAATGGTGTTAGAATTAGGGATGGACTTGACCAAGGAACAAAAGGAAAGAATTGTTCAACTCAATGAGTTGGATGAAATGCATCCAAAAGCTTTCTAACATACTTGATCTCATCTAGTAGCAGGGGGGGAAATGACATGACAGATTAATAAAAAGAAATAGTTCAAGGTCAGTGACTGGATGCTTTTGTTTGAATCTTGATTCAAATACTTCAAGGGAAAGTTTAACACTCGTTGGCTTGGCTCTTATGAGATTGAAGTTGTATTTTATAATGGATTAGTCAAGGTTCAAATAATAGATGATGAGAAGGCTTCCTTCTTGGTTAATGGGCATAGGATCGAGTTATATCAAAAGCCCAATTCTAAGGATGAGTTTTTCAAGAACATCATGAAGCAAGATGAATTGCATATGGTAGGTGAGGGGGTTTCCCCACAACCTTCCTCTTCTTAGTTCTTCCATTTTTCAATAAAAAAAAATAGAAAAAAAATAGCAATAAAAAGTAAAGAGAAAAATTATGCTCAATTGTGAAAACCGGGAATTCTGGTGCAGCTGGGCCGGAACCTCACTTGAAAAACCAAGTTTCTAGTTGGTGGGGTTCCCAAATAAAATTGTATCTTGTAATGGTTCATTTTTTTTCAAAATATTCAAATCATTTTATGGTTCTCATGTTGGATGATGAGGTATTCATTAAGTCCCTCCTTCCAACAATCTTATCCCATCAACTTCATCTCCTTATTCGGGCTCCGAGATCAAATATTATGGCAATGCATTTGGATTTGTATGCCCTAATGAAAAATTCTCTCTCTAGTAGCAATGGGGATGCATCAATTCCCCCTGACTGCTAGATCCTACAAGATACTTGAGTTCAACACATCTACTTGTATTCAATAAGATGCATTGGGGTACCTTGATTCTCATTTACATGATTGGTGAGCAATCTCGCGTTGGTTAACGATATTCATTAATGACCAGTAATCCAACGATTCCCTTCCATGTTCGAATTCAAGAAATTTATTCACATGGGAAGGAATGTACAAATGTGGGTAAGGACAAATATTTTGTAGCAGTTCAACCAAAGAAAGCATGCATCATCCCATCTTCAAAAGTTATATAGCAGAGTTCCATTTCCTATTCCCATTCCTGTTCATGTTCCAATTCTTGATCCAATAACATCTTCATGACCAGAGTTAATTGAATATAGTGGTTCTCATTACTTCATCTACTATATCATTCATGGTGGTTGATAAGAGATAGAGGATCTCCATTGCATCATAGGTACAATATGATACCATGAGTACATCATGGATTTCTACCAGTGTTATATACAAATCTACATTTTCCAGTAAGCATCCATGATAATGAGTCTGCCTTTACCATACAACCCATAACAATCTCCTTGCACTAGAACACATAACTTAGAAATTTCATGAAAGGTATGGTTCAACAAGGTCGATTCAATCAAATAGTAAGACAATTCCATGTAATGGAAGCTTGGTAAGTTATTAATATTTATTTTTTTTATTAAATTTGAACATTTTTAATACTATGGAAACCTTTGACTCTAATTGCACCAACCATGAATTTATTTCCCTGAACCACCACACATACATTGAAGTGACCACCTTTCTATTACTCTATTTGACATCATTACTAACCCTCCACCACTGGATGTGAAAATCACCATAATTTCAATTTATTCTATGTCGATCATCACCATACCTAAACATTTAATTGTATCATGATGATTAAATAATCATGATAATGATTTCCCATCAAATTTCATTTCAACCTCATCACCATTGCTTAACCCTCCTCTTCATGTATATTGGTTCGATATCATCAAATAGACCCTGCATCTTCTGGTTGTGAGAAGAGATGAATATTGCACTCAAGAATGAACTAGATGGGGTCGAGTTACTTGAATCCTACCCGAAATGCAAGAGGATAATAAGGAAGGTTGGCTCACTACCTTTCTTTCTAAAATACAGTGGGCACAACATGACAGTTACCAGAGAATTCACATTGGGGTTTTATGAAAGCAAGACAATCATTGGGTATTTGGAGCTCGTGGTCTCATAAGACTCTATTGCACAACAAATAGAGCTCCCTCAAGATGGTGAATGCTAGTTCAAGCGAAAGAAGATATAGAAATTGAGTTGGGATCCATTCTTGAAGCTAACTAGCATGAAGACAGAATGGTCAAAGGGAACAAAACGATGCCTATTGAAAAGGAGGTCTAGAAACCTACTAATCATGCTACAAAAGTATATTACATGTGAGGGCCATTTTAGCCTCACGTTCCTCTACCATATCATGATTTTATTGCATTTCAAGGGACAAAGGATTAACCTGCCTTACTTTTTATGGAAATCATTGACCAATATGGCAGCCACGACACAAAGAAAATTCTACACTAGAACTATGGAGCAGAATTTAGATCATCATGGTCTTGTGAAACTTTTAGTCTTGGATGAGCTCAGGAAGAAAAATGACAAGAAGGAGGATTTCATTGCTAGAAACTAATTTGGGGAAGCCCAAAGGGAAGAGACAGAACCTAGGCCTAAGGGAGTAGGGATAGAATGTGAATAGGTTGAAGAGAAGCTCGAGGGGGACGAGGATAAGTTTAAGGAAGATGAGCAAGATAAAGGATCCAAGGAACCTGAAGAGGAACCCAAGGAAGCAAAATGATGATCAGGTATGAAGGAAGTTGACCTTGAGTTCAAGGTAGAGGATGAATATCTTCAGGTCATATCGATTTTCAAGAATCCAAGAGAATCAATAAATAGAGGAGTCTCGGTGATGCCTAATCCACCAAGAATGACAAGGAGCCAAGCCAGACTCATTGGAGAGTTGAGTAAAACTCAAAAAAACACAGAGAAAGAGGTAATAATCGAAACCCCTCCTCAGAAAAAGAATTCAAGAACTCTTGAAGAAACAATAGTTGTGTATGAGTAGTCTGTAGAGCATAACAAATCACGTGGTGGCCCCGAAATTGTGAAAGTTGTTGAAGAAATCCAATTAGGTAATCTACTCATAAATAAGAGTCTGTGGGAATGATTAGTGGATGATTTCAATGGTATTGACAACTCAACAAGTCGTGACAAAAAGGTTGGTAGGATAAAAAAGAAAGTCAGGGAGTTGAAGGTTATATAAAAATTCATCAAAAATGAAAAACCTACTATTGAGGGACTCTAGTGTCAAGTTTCAAGAAGAAATTTCCTAGTTGAGAAAGGAAAGAAAGAATTCACAAAGGAAGGCCTGACGTTGGTACATGAAGGTCGATAAGATTTGCCTACAAAATAAAAGGATCAAGGCCAGACTTGAAGGGTTGCAACCAAGTACTTCTAAGCTAAATGTATCCACTCATGTGGTCGTCCAGGCCTAACATTGAACTCGTAAGGTATCAACAATTTTGGGAATCATTTTTGGAGAGTGACTAAAGGACTTGTTTTGCATGAGAACATCCAACTCCTCAAGCATGGGGGAGATGTAGGGTCTTGGTTTTGATTTGTTTTGGTATAGTTTATAGGATCTTATCTTTCCATTTACCTAGAAATTTGCCTCCTTATTACCCTATAACGATATATCTTTCACCATTTTGTCTCCAAAATGAATTCTTGGTTCAAAGGTAATCATTTAATCCTAAGTATTTCATTTTTCGTTATTTAATGAATGAAATATGTTAATTATTCAAGCTAATGAAATTACTTGAACATTCTCGTAGTTTGTTGAATAGGTCATGTAGTCGTATCGATGGTTGATATATTTTCCACCCGTGTCAGTCGATTCAAAGATATGGGTTCTGGAGAAAATCAAGTACACATGGATATCCACTATCCAAATTGACCAACTCTCCAACTGTAGAAGCACTATTGCTAGTCAAATATATACTTTGTTCCTGCAGCGAGCATGAGATGGTTACAATTTCATGCCTTCAGTCATGAATTCATAATGGAATTACTTGTATGAAATTATGTGTTTCAATTAGTTGTCTGGAGCCAAAAATGTAATATCACGACTATGTTTAGTGGATTGTACAGGATTTGTAAGTTCAAATATGTCAGTCCTTCATTTGAAAACTCATTGTATAAATACCCAATGCAATCATGCCCAAATACATAGACGATAGGAACTGATAGAATGATATAGCATTAAAAGATGCATATTGCACTATGTTCAAAGCGTCCATGTACTACGTTCCTGTTTGAATATAAAGATTGGATGATGCACCATTAATTATTGAGTTGTTGAGTTTTTAATTGTTAGCGGGCATACTTATGAGAGAAGGCAGGTCCCCCTTGGTCTCAAGAGTGTCGCCCAATGTGTTGTTATTTTATTTGTTTCATCAAAATCAGTTATAGTTTCATTATTCACATTAGTTCATTCAGTTTAATTTCTGTAGATAGTTTGATGAGAATTCTATAGTGAGTTTGATTAATTCATGTTGCAATTACATTTATGTGTAGTTTAGCTAATGTTGCAAACATGGAGCTTCATCCTTGATTGATTGATGGTCTAATTGGTGATTCTTTGAACAAGAATTTTCCAAAGCTGTAGATTGATGCAACCGAGTGATTTCCATTCTTCACTGATCAACAACTGCTCATGATGATTATCTTGATCATATGCATTAGTGTTTTTTATTGTGATGCTTTTATTTTTAGTTAATATTTGTCAATCTGATCAACAGAGTGAATCCAACAGAGTATTGTTGGGTATAAAAACTTATATCCAACCCACAATTCGACCTTAGAATGTCCTGAGCAATTAAATTTGTTTCATGATTTACTATCATATGAGCAATTAAATTTGTTTCATTGTTTACTATCGTATGAACAATTAAATTTGTTTCATAATTTATTAGAATTGTGTGTCTCTAATATTTGTTCTGCCTATACTTTGTCTCGTACTTCATAAGTCTACAAACCTGGATTTACAATTAATGAACCAAATTATTATTATCATATAATTCACCCAACACCTTTTACGTTAGCTTCCTTATAAGATTTTCTAAAATTTTTATACATGTTTGCCACCAAACCATAAGTCAAAATTCAATTTCACTTTTTGGCAATTTTCCATTTTAAATAACTTTCAACCAATGAAAATCGTCTCACCAAAACATTCCAAAAATAGTGCCAATTGATTTTTTTACAAAGTCCCTTATCAAGATTTATATAAATTATTTTTTTGAATTTTATTTAAACTTCGTTTTAATAAGATATTTTTATAAAATGTGAAGATACACTACTATTATTTTTAGTACAAGATAAGATCCAGTGAAGTCATGCATTCAATATAATACATAAACTTTATGTATGGTGTGTGGACATGGAGTGTGTATTCCACCTTTCACATCGTGTATGACAAGCTCCTATTAAACACGTACACACGTGTCATTCTTTCTAATCTCCAAATCACATATAAGTCATTTTCTTCTTTCGTGTCATTTTTATCATTGAGTTCACACATATCCTTATAAATCAAGAACTTTCATTTTCTTACCAAAAAAGAACTCCCAACTTCTTTTAAGGTGGGTCAATTTTAAAGTGGAATCAATCTCTTTTAAGGAGGGTCCATTTTAAAGTGGAATCAATCTCTTTGAAATGAGTTAAGTTTACAAATTTTATATACAATTTTTTGTTGGATTACTGAGAGGGGGTGAATTAGTAATAGAGATTTTTAATCATTTTTAACCACAATATATAAGTGTTGTTTATCTTTATGATCAATATACCATTATCATTCAACAAATGAAGAGCAAATAAACCATGAACAATGAGAATTCATACACATACACAGTACACCAATATTTTTAAGTGGAAACCCAATGTGAGAGAAAACCACTTAATTATTTTTCGTATATGTCTTTAAGAATTACATTCATTGGAAGCACCAACTTCCTTTGTTTTCCATCTCCAACTAGAAGGAGGCTTTAACCCCCTAGTTTTTAGGCTACAACCTGAGGGCAACTCCAATAACCTGTAACAAACTTGTACCAAAGACCTATGATCAACCTGTACTTGTAACCTTCATGTACCAACAAAAACCCAACAGGTACACGACCTGTTTATGTTGCAACTTGTGTATGTATGCAACATGTTTGTACTGTATCCCGCATATGTACACGGTCTGTCTATATTGCAGCCTGCATACGCCTCCTGAAAAACTAGGGTTTTCACCTTCCTAGAAAACTATGGCCCTTTGTTGCCTCTATCACAACCACCTGTAATCTGACACTGTGACCAAATTGTAGTTGTGCCCTATGCATACATGCTCATACACATCCCTTAACCAAGTGCATCTATATCTCTCTAGTCATGTGCCATACAACTGTGTATAATCATGAATAAGTATAATAACCCTCACATGGAATAGACATCAAACCCTTACAGATATGAAACCTTACATCATGCAAACAACTTCACAACCAAAACCCTCAACAATGTACCAAGAAATACAAACTATGTCTCAATACTTGAACCAACATGATGAACCAATGAGTAGTACCAACATAATAGTGATGTATTTCTGTAGATCTAGCTCATACCACAAGTTCCATACAACCAACAACCTCTCTAGGGAAAATCCTCAAACCCCCATAACCATATCTCAAGTAGAAAAGAATATCCAACTACACATAGAAATAAGGAATACCTTTTGAATATGTAGATAGATTTGTTGTACCTGATCACTGTAGACCTTCCCAGGAGCTTGCTTTTAGATTCTAAGAACCTGACACCCTCAACAACTCTAGATTTCATGGATTTTCCCACATGTGCGCACCCTGTTATATTTCCATCCCACGTATGTACGCATCCGTCTTCACTACAACCCACATATGTATGTGACTTCATCCACTGCATCCTGATTACACCTCAAAATCTAGGGCCTTTTTAGTATCTTCTGCCATTCTGAAACTTTCACCGTCAATTCTTTGTGCTACTTCAGACTTGCGTAACTTAAGATGTATCAATGAGTACTTGCAATAAACTTTACACAATAATAGATATTCAATGTGTTCAATAGGTGTTAATAGGAGATCATTTCTCTTATTTATACTTCCATGTATCTTCCTCAAGGGGTTACCTTCTAACCAACTTAACCCAATTTCCTTCTTTTAGGGCTAACCCACTTTGCTACAAATAGTAAGTTCTCCAGTTTTAATTGAAACTAATTTATTTTTAAATATTTTCTTATTGCATCAACTTAACCCATGATTAACTCCTAGTTTCACCCACTTGACTAGTCAACTTCTTCTAGGGGCTTCTAGAATAATTTGACTTCTTTGACCTTGTATATAACTCATGAGGGTTCTCTAACTTCACAAGGCCATAACTCTCTAACCGTGAGGAGTTATGCGACGTTCCACATATCACCGGAAATGGAATGACATGTACTATCCATCTAGAATAGTTGTACCTGCAAAAATACTAACCTGCATACCATTATACATCAAACAAACTTAAATCCCTTAACCATACTATTGGGGCTACCAAAATTTTCTATCGGACTTGCTTCAAGGGTTGACATCAATGACAACCAACCAAATTACTCTTTTGAACCCATCTTCTTCTTGAAATCCTTTTCATTTTGGATGCTATGGATTTTGGAATCTGAATCTTCTAGGTGGTTGAGCATCTCTGTAATGAAACCTCTTGTTTTCTTCCTTCCCAGGAGATCCTCTAACTGTCTATGCATAGCTTCTTGATTTTGTTTCTTGATTTGTAGTTTTCAAGCTTGAGCCTCTTTCTGTCTAATTGTATCCTAGCCCAAACTTGTCATGATGTGGCCTCTGACTGTTGATAATGTTATCCAAAACCTTAGAGCTATTCTGCATGTTTTTTTGTTGAAGGTTTTTTCTCAATGTGACAATCTCTGCTTCCATGCTTTCAATAATCCTATCTTTTTCTTCTAGTTGTTCTTTGAGTGCTTCTTCGATTATTTTGTCTTGTTTTATTTGAAACTTCAACTCAATGATCATTTGTTCTAGTTCTTTAGAGTTTGAATTCTGAGTGTCTTCTTTTTTGTTTAGTTCTTCCCAGAGCTTCTTGTTTTTCTTCTTTTCTCTTTTTATAACTTCTATAGCACTCAACAAGTCTTCTATGTAGTCAACTTCTGCCTCTTCATATTCCTCTTCGGTGCCTTCTTTATCGTAGTCTTCTACTGCCATGAATATAACTCTTTATGTCTCACTTTCACTTACTTCATCTTGATCTGATGAGGAGTTGTCTTCTTTGGTGCATAAACTTTTCTTGAAAACTTTCTTTTTTGTTATTTTTCCTTTATATGTTTGTTTTCTATTTGAACCATCTTCTTCATTTATTTTATTTTTCTTACAGGGACATTTGTTATCAAAATGACCAATACCATCACAATTAAAACAAATCAATGGAATCTTACCTTTATATCTACCGTTGGTTCCCTTTTTCAGTCTTCTTCTTCATCCTATGAGATGTCATTGTTGTTGCTATCTAATTTTTCCTTTTTCTTTGACTTCTTGGATTCTTTGAATGCGTCTTATTTTGTACCTAGATTCTCATGTTCGGTTCTCATTTCATAAGTTGTGAAAATTCCATGTAGTTCATCCATGCTTATTGAATCCAAATATGTTCTTTCTTCTAGTGACGAGACCTTAGGATCAAATCTTATTGGAAGAGATATTAGTACCTTTTGAACAATTATATATTCATCAATTTTTTCCCGCAATCCTCTAATTTCATTCACCATTTCATCAACTTGTAAGAAAAGTTGCAATATTCTCATCTTCCTTCATTTTCAGTTGTTCAAATTGACCTCTATAAGTTTGAAGCTTTGTTTCCTTGACGTTTACATCTCCTTCATAAATATTCTGAAGTTTGTCCCAAATCTCTTTTGCGGAGCTGCAATGCATAACCTTGCCACATAACGAATCACCAAGACCATTTAGAAGTGCATTTTTGGATTTAGAATTATTTATACTGAGTTTCCTTGCATTTTCATTTGTTGGTGGAACTGATGGTTCTTTATATCCATCTACAACTGATTTCCAAACCTCAAATCCTTGTTCTTGTACATATCTTTTCATCCTTCTGCTCCATAATTCATAGTTTTGTCCATCAAACTGTGGTATTTCATTTTTATACATATTGTTTCTCTCCATGATCTTCCTTCCAGGGGTTAAACTGGTTTCTGAAGGAACCTGCTCTAATACCAATTGTTGGATTATTGAGAGGGGGGTGAATCAGTGATAGAGATTTTTAATCCTTTTTAACCACATTATAGAAGTGTTTTTTATCTTTATGATCAATATACCATTATCATTCAACAAGTGCAGAGTAAATAAACCATGAACAATGAGAAATCATACACATACACCGTACACCAGTATTTTTATGTGGAAACCCACTATGGGAGAAAACTACAGAATGTTTTTTCTTCTATCTCTTTAAGAATTACATTCATTGGAAGCACCAACTTCCTTTGTTTTCCAGCTCCAATTGGAATGAGGCTCTAACCCCCTAGTTTCTAGACTACAACATGAGGGAAGCTCCAACTCCCCAATTCTCTGGCTACAGCCAGAAGGAGGCTACAACCTCCTATGTTCTTCGACTACAACTGGAAGGTGGATACAACCACCTATCTTTCCCTCATCCTACCGCCCTAAAATATAAGTGTCAAAGGATGAAACCACTGCCACACTTTCATTGTGAGATATACCACTTGTTAGCGTCAGAAGTCACTCCTGGATTACAGCAGGAGCAGAGCCCGACGCCCATCAGTTTTATGTCACGGTAGTTTTTAATGGGTGATCAAATGGACAGAGACTTGGGAAGATGTCACTCTAACTCAGAGACTGGGTCTGGCATGTAAGAAACAAAGGAGGTCATGATCTAACTTCAATCAGCGGGTTGATTAAAAGGTGAACGGGTGGAAGACTTGGCAAGAAGAGTGAAAAAACTACTTCGGGCAACATGCCTTTCAGTAATTTGTAGAAGAAAAACTCTGAACGCGAGATCCTCTGGTTCAGGGATTCAAGAAACTGAAAGGGGGAATCGACTGGATTCTCCAATTCCAAGTCACTCAGCGTTAGGAAAATCACAAGGACTGATTAGAGACAATGCGACTATTACAGTGATCAAATTCTACATCATCCTATAACAGCTACAACTCGACTGGATTCTCCAATTCCAAGCTGCTCTAACACAGTTGAACAAAGACGTGAAAGAAACTGACATTCATAAGGCAAGAAGTCTCAAGAGTCCATACATAACCAGAAATAATAGTGCTTCATTAAAGATTTACAACCGGGAGCCTCGCTCAACCATCGATGCTTGCAAAAATGGCGAGAATGCCTACATATACTCAAAACAAAACACAGCAGTGAAAACGAGACACTGCAATTAAAACATTGCGTCTGCATGTCTTCCGATAGTCTGCGCATGCAGACTCTGGACGATCGTGCACCCAAGACAAACGCTATCAGATTTCAGACTATCCTGCTGCAGATGAATCAACTAGCTTGAGTCCT
>JZKD02S1806567.1:522150-574281 GCA_000966675.3 Picea glauca | reverse complement strand
TTTTCAAGGTGCCCTCCACCACCATCGTGGTCTCTTTTCCGCACATCCCCTCTCAGCAGTTCTGCAATAATTCAATAATATTCAATCTATCATTTACATTCATTGACCTCTTTCTACAGGTCCATTTACATCACATATTCATACTTATGAGTTTTTCCATAGTCCTTGGCCAGTTCAATTATATTTACAATCTGGGGGAAACAGGGTGTTACAAGAGGACATGATATATGTGCACCTCGCTAGATCCTCCTTGCTTGAGTTATAGCACAAAACCTTCCACAGTCTCTTACAATCACTTTCACTTAGCTCTGCAAGCCTCACACAATATGCACAAAGCAATTACCACTTAGCACTTAGCACTCTGGCCTCTTCTTACATCGCCTAGCTACTTATTTATACATTACAAGATAGGCCTAAGCATGGGTAAACCCATGGGTTGACATCCCCATACCCATTACATAAGCCTGAAACCCAAAAAGGCCCTAAAAAGGGGCCGAGATCCCATGATTTTCGCTTCGACTTGTGCTTTGCCTTCAACAACATGTCGAAGTCCCAAAAATAGGTCAAACATGACCAAGGATCCTCAAAACTTGTTCAAGGGCCAACAGGCCCCCAACACTCACCTGTGACTCATCCCGAGTCACTCTGATCTAGGTAGATATGCCTCAAAATCCTCGAGCTTGCGCACCTCGCTAGATCCTCCTTCCTTGAGTTATAGCACAAAGCCTTCCATAGTCTCTTACAATCACTTGCACATAGCTCTACAAGTCTGACACAGTATGCACACAACAATTTCCACTTATAACTTAGCACTCTGGCCTCTTCTTACATTGCCTAGCTACTTATTTATACATTATAAAATAGGCCTAAGCATGGGTAAACCCATGGGACGACATCCCCATACCCATTACATAAGCCTGAAACCCAAAAAGGCCCTAAAAAGGGGATGAGATCCCGCGATCTCTGCTTCAACTTGTGCTCTGCCTTCGAGAGCCTGTCGAAGTCCCAAAAATAGGTCAAACATGACCAAGGATCCTCAAAACTTGATCAAGGGCCAATAATTTAAAAGGGGCCTCCATGCGCTGGTTAGACACGATCCTGGAAGCACCTGTCAACATTCCTCTCAGGACAACTCATTGCCCATCCTTTTCCTAGAAATCCATCCTCATGTCCTTATAATTCATGTGGATATCTCTTAAGGAGTATAGCCATTGAACTCCTAGCACCACATGGTTATCTGTTAAATCCATGATGTAAAATTCATCAGTCAGTGTGTAGTTTCCCAAGCTTACTTTTATTCCCCTGATCCTCTAAGTAGAAGTGATGTTGTACCCATCCACTACTACTACATTGAATCCTTTGAAATCTCCCATATGTATATTTCTCCTGGTGACAAGTGCAACATCAATGATGTTGTGGGTGGCCCCACCGTCCACTAATGTTGTAACCCTCTACCCTTCCACAATACCTCTTATCCTGAAGGTATAAGATCCAGGTACCCCTAAAAGTGTAGCAATGATTAATCCCTTGGGGATATCTTGCAATGGTGCATGTTCTATGGTTTGTGATGGCTCACCACTATCATGTCCAATAACTTCTTCATCCTCATCATCCTCCTCATTGGAAACTACCTTAATGTATTGGACCTTACCTTTTCCCATACATTTATGATCGAGTTCCCACAGATCTTTGCAACTGAAGAAAATTTTCTTCCTAAGTTCTCTCTGAATCTCCTCATCCATTTTGTCCTTCCTTGTCCATGACTTCTATGGGGACCTTGTCTCCTTCACTCCTTGAGGGATGGAGTTTTTTAGTACCTTCTTGTTGATTGCGTACTTCATGTCCTTACATATCATGATGGATTCATGGAGTGTGGTTGGACTAAAGGCATTCAACCATCCTCTCAGGGGTCCAACTAGACCCTCCATGAATAACATAACCAACCTCTGCCGAGAGATATATACCATCATAACTGTCATCCTTCGAAATATGTGATGTATGATTTTGGCATGCCTATCTATTTCAACTGTGCTAACTCCATAAAATCCATCTCAGGGTCCTTTTGGTCAAACCTATCCATCAATTTCTAAGTGAAGTCAACATATGAAGTAATTTTGGTGTTCCCTAATGTCACCAACCCATGGTACCACCATTTTTTATCTTTTCCTTCCAAGTGGAGGGTGGCATACTTAATTGTTTTGACTTTATTCATTGGATTAAGTTAGAGATAAGTATCCAACTTATGTACCCAGGATCTTGTCATTTTCTTTGCAGACCCATCAAAGGGTGGAATAATCAACCTGCCCACCTTATGTATGAGATCAAATTTCTATGGGCTCTATACTCCCCTATTCCTATAATATCCCTCGATCGAACCCAATTGTAAGTGTAATATAAATGTACTTAAGTTGGTGAGTTGTTTTGACCTCATTTGGTAATGCACGTCATGTGGCATAGTGCGCACATGAACTACGCAGTAAAATGATGTAATATGCACATTCCAAGATAGGAACTAAGGTGTGCATAGTATGGAGGACAACAATCCTCGTGTATATGATATGTGTTATAGGCTGGTGAGCCGGTTATTATAAGTCGGGATGCTTATATTTGGTATTAGGCTAGAACGCCTAGATGTCAAAGGACAATGCACCTACTTTGTACATCACTCATGATTAATATAAAATACATCGTTGCGCATAGACCAACCACAATAAAAGAAATGGGGGGCTGAACTTCACCAGTTAGTGAAAGGGAGGGCCAAAAGTCAAGGGAATATTATATTAATATTTCCTAAAGCATAAAGTATGGATAATTATTTTATCCTAATTTCTAAAGTTAGGGAAAAGCGGCCCAAAGTAACTTCTAATATGACAAGTGTCAAGTTGGGGACACGCATTCATATCGCGGGGGACTTATCTCATTTGGTGATTTTTCACGGGATTCCTTACCAGCAGCCTGACCATCATTCTCACCATCACTTTCACGAAGAGTTCACAGTGATTCCTTTCCACACTCAGTTATCCAGTCAATGATTCCATGACCATTTTCACTCACGCATTTTGTTATTTTGGAGATAGCCATTTCACCATTTCAAAGCCTGTTCCCATAACCCTTTTCATTTGGTGTACCTGATTATCTTCGAGCGAGATTGAAGAAGCAAGTTGTCAATCCCGTGAGAAATTCTCCGAGCGAGAGAATTGTTGGGAATTAATTTCTGAAGGTGCTAAACTACAACTACAGCGCTCTGAGACTTTTGGTCCGGCCTATTGTTGAATCCCTAGAAGGGAAGTGGGGCAACCGAGGGACTGTTGAGTAGAGAAGGGGCACACTTGCTTGGCTGGGACATGGATGTGGGGAATGAGAGGTTGTAGTTGAGTGAGCACCTGAGACAGAATATTTCATGTTGTCCATGAGCCTTAGCCTGGATAGGAAGCCTTTACCCTGGGTGGAGTTCAGTCCCAGCTCGGGGGTAACTCACTGTTGAGAGTGATGAATAGTGTATTCTATGGCTGGGAGGTTCATGGATGGTTTCTATGCAGTTGGTGACAATATTTCTAAGATAAGTACAAATTGTATGATAAAATGGTATGATGCTTTGTTATTTACATGCCTATGTTACGGTTTATCATATATGTGATAGTAATTGCTTGTATGTTTATGGGTAATTCCCTGTAAATGTTGCATATCTATAGTTACTATTATTTCAGTATAAAATTCATATGTTACAGAAAGTAATTGTTTGTTTATGTTTATATGTAAAGCTTCTACAAGGGTGTTGTATGTATATGTTTTAGTTGCATGCAGTTTAAAGAGTAAATTTATGTGGCATAGCTCAGTTGACTACTGGGTATGTTACCGTATGTTCCGTAGTAAGGGAATGGAAGCATTCCCTAGAGTAGCATGGTCTGGCCTGGTGTTAGAGCATGAGTGGTTTCTCTGGAGTGGCATACCCAGGCCTGTGGGTGGCCGGGGGAGCATTACAAATTGGTATCAGAGCTTCAGTTCAACACAGAGCTTGGATGGGCTAGAGGAGTTCACTTGAAGTGAATATTCATAGAAGAGTAACTTTGAGGTGACTAAAACTAGAGTCATGAAGTGTCCATGGAAAAGGTTGGCATGCTGGCGCACGCGGGAAAACTTTGGCATGTCAGTGTGCGCGGTAAATTGTGGCGTCGCACAGAAGATTATTATGTGTGGATGCACATGCTAAATTTAGCCTTGCGCAGTGAGCACACACATAGTAATGTGCACATGGGGTGCACAAGTATTTCTTAATGCAAAGGAGTTTTGTTGGTATGCGCATAAGTATGAGTATAACTTGTTTCACGACGGTGTATTCAGTAGTGTGCATAGATAATTGGGTGCGATGGAATATATTAAACTTGACATGGTGCATGCATAGGATGAAATGCATGTGGAATATCAGTGCACGGTACCAAAACTGTGCGCAGTGGATATTGGCGCACAACGCAAGAGTGGTGCATGTAAGTTGTCAGTGCAACGAAGAAGAAATGCACAGTAGATTTAGGTTCACAGAAAAGAATTTTACCTTGTGATATTGCTATGCATGATAAATATAAATGAAAAGGTCAAAGTTTTGTGCGTGCGAAGTCACTTGGAAGGTGATGAGTCTGAGTTTAAATTGCATAATAATAAAAGAAAAAGAAACACACAACCACATCGAAACATTAATTAAAAATAATTCTGAGTTTTAATTTCCTTTGATTTAGACAGATGAAAATAAAATATAAGATGACAAGAAAAACTTATTATGAAAAGAAAACAAGATTCATAACATCACCAGATAGAAATTGTAATAAAACAGTCTAAAATCCGTTGATGTATTTATATAATCGTATTAATCACAAAATTACAAAAGGGGGATGACAACAGTTAACCTGTTGTGAGAAGGGTCGTTTAAAGAACAGGCCTATCATCTCTGGTACTGTTTAACTCTGCTACCGGCTGTTCAAAATTCACTGAGACATGCTTATTTTAATTGAAGACTTACTTCAACTTAGTGATATCCTCCTTTAAGGAAGAATCTAACTAGACTGGTTGATTCTCTCCAACACTTTCGATCGCTTCAGCCGTAGATTCCTCCTTCTTATGCCACTTGCTCCTTTTATTCTTAACGGTTGGCATGTTGATGAATAAATCCTTTGTAGTGGGATTCATCCTGACTTCCAACCATGAGTCTATAGCCGGATCTATGTGGAACTTAGTTGCTAGAATGTGCGCAAGGACCCTTTCCTCCATATTCGCAGGAAAGTCTAGCATGTTTCCCGAATAACCAGTGTCACTCGATTTAGCCTTGTCCATGTATCTCAAGTTGTGGATACCGAAAGGTGTTTTTGCAGAGAGAAGAAAGTCGAGAATTTTGGAGATTACTTCGGTTATGGATACGCAGATATATTAATACTTGGGGAGTGGTAATTATAGAATTCCATTTATGAAGCGCAGTCGAATTACGTATAAGAGCATTGGGTTGCCATGCTCAGCCAATCCATTTCGAATGATTAGCATTTGAGTTCGTTACATGGCGGAGTTCAGTTGACATCACATGGCTACGAAGTACCGAACGAGTGAAGCAAGGTGATCTGACTAAGTCGTCTCCCGCTCCACCAGTGTGGAATTTGACATGTTGACACATGTGATACCGTGTCTTGGCGAAAGTGGTTTCAGCAAACCACCTTCTTGCACAAGTGTATTTCTGAAGGAACTACGCGTCTGTGTTTTCGAGACTTGGGTCTTATCTAGAATTGTCGTGGTGATAACACCAGGAAATCAGGAGAGATAATTCTGATGTGTATATTGGACCAAAATGGTGCATATTCTAATAAATTGTTGAATTGTTAACTTGATAAGTTTCGATGGCTGCACGTTTTGCATAATTAACAACAACTCAATCATATCAAACCAGTGCGGAGTCCATGGGAATGGAAGAGGCACAGGGGAATTACAGTCATCAAGATGAGAGAAGAGGGGTGGATGTCCATTTGGGCATGAAAGGAACAAACTCCAATGGACATGGAGAAGAAAGGAATGAAGATATGAATATCGTTGAGACCATTAAGAATTTGCGGAAGCATGTCCAAAGCCATAAAGTTGATAATGAAAGGCTTATGAAAGCCAAAGAGAAGAAATATGGATTCAACATGAAGCTATTGGAGGGTTTGAACATAATAGAAAAGAAATTGGTTAAGGAGAGTAGCTCAAGTAAATCTGGGAGTCACAAAATTTCAGAGGAGAAAATAAAAGTAAAAGTGCTAGTAGACATCACCATCATTCCCAAAGGCATTCCAATAAGAGAGGAGGCAACAACTCGAGTCTATCTCCTGTCAAAAGGTATAAGAGATCTTGGGTGGATGAGCTATGATGAGAAATGAATAAAATCAAACCTCCTACATTTGATGGTGAGCACAAGAAGGATGAAGATGCAGAAACATGGTTTCTAAGCATGAGGAAATATTTTCAATTGCATAATTATTCTTCTCATGTAGAAGGTAGAATATCTATCTATCAACTCAAAGGAAAGGCCTCCATGTGGTGGGATCAACTTGTGCAGGTACAACACATTGTAGAGAAAAGTGTTACTCGGAGGGAATTCAAGAAGTATTTTGAGAAGAAGTACTTGACTAAGAGATACTATGACAAAAAAATGAAAGAGTTCTTTGAACTCAAGCTTGGAAGTATGACCATAGATGAATATGAGAGAAGGTTTATGGAACTGATGAAGTATGTCTCTTTCATCAAGGATGAGATAGACAAAATTCAAAGGTATTTAAGTGGATTTCCATCTTTCATCAATGACAAAATATAGTATGATGATCCCAAGACATTAGAAGAGACCATAAGGAGAGATAAATGCCTATATGATCAGCATAAAGAAAGGACAACTTTCCAAAAGGCTTGGGAAGCCAATACGAAATTCAACATGAATCAAAGGAAGAAGGGAGCTAAGCCACTATTCTTCATAAATAATCCACAAGGGCAACAAATGCCTAAAGAACCTGAAACGATTGACATAGGGATTCAAGGGCCAAGGCAATCACCTATGCAATGTTGGGGTTGTAAAGGAGACCATAGGTTCAGAGATTGTCCTCACAGAGGTGAAAAAGGTAGGTTTGTTCACAGTGAACAACGAGCTAAAAAAATGAAGGACATGGGCAGATATGTGCCAAGGATTTATGCATCCCTAGACAACAAGCAAGCAGAGTATCAGTCCCACATGATTGAAGTGGAAGGTATGATCAACAACCAAACCCTTGCTATTTTAATTGATTCAGGAGGTGGTCATAGTTATATAGACCCTAATATGGTGGAAAGTTTGCAATTGCCAAGAAGAAAGCATGGGAAATCCTATTTGGTACAACTAGCTACAGGATCCAGAAGAAAAGTTAATGAGATGGTTAAGTCATGCCTCATAGACATGAATGGGCTGAACACCAATGTAGATTTAAACATCTTTCCTTTAGGTTCCTATGACTGTCTAATCGGGATGGATTGGTTGGAACAACATCACACTCTCTTAGACCGTCACAAAAAAGCATTTACTTGCCTGGATGAGGAAGGGAAACTAAGGAAGGTATAGGGAATCCTCAGGGTAGTAACCATTAAAGAAATTTCAGCATTGCAACTGAAGAAATGTTACAGAAAAGGATGTCAAATAATTGCATCTCATTTGGCAGAGACACCTAGAGATAAGGTGCCAAATTTGGAAGATTATGCAGTCTTGGAATATTTTGAAGATGTGTTCAAGGAGGTACCCAAACTACCCCCAAGGAGAGACATTGATTTCTCTATAAAGTTGATGCCTGGAGCAACGCCAGTATCAAAGACTCCTTACAGAATGAGTACACCAGAATTGAAGGAGTTGCAAATGCAGCTTGAAGAACTTCTGAAGAAGGGGTATATATGCCCAAGCGTGTCACCTTGGGGTGCCCCAGTATTGTTTTTGAGAAAGAAAGATGGAACACTAAGGTTGTGTATTGACTTCAGAAAATTGAATAAAGTGACTATTAAGAACAAGTATCCTCTACCAAGGATTGATGACCTCTTTGATAAATTGAAGAATGCAAAGATATTTTCAAAGATAGATCTCAGATCAGGATACCATCAGGTAAGAATTAAAGAAGAATATATTAGCAAGACTACCTTCAGGACAACGTATGGTCATTATGAGTTCACAGTGGTACCATTTGGGTTGTCAAATGCACCAGTTGTTTTCATGTGCTTAATGAATGGTATTTTCCAAGAGTATTTGGACAAGTTTGTCATTGCCTTTTTGGATGAAATTCTTATATATTCTAAGTCAGAGGAAGAGTTTGAACATCATTTGAGGATGGTGTTGCAAGTATTAAGGGAGTGTCAGTTATATGCCAAATTGAGCAAGTGCTCATTTGATCAGAAACATATTCATTATTTAGGGCATATCATTTCAAAGGATGGGATAGCAGTGGATCCTGAGAAGATAGAGGCCATTAGAGAATGGTCAGCACTGAATAATGTGACAGAGGTCAGATCATTCATGGGTCTTGCAGGCTACTACAGAAGATTTTTTGAAGGATTCTCAAAGATTTCACACTCAATCACTTCTTTGCAAAGAAATAGAGTGAAGTTTTAGTGGACACTAGATTGAGAGAAACGTTTCCAACACTTGAAACAATTATTGACAAGTGCTCCAATATTAAGGATCGCAGACCCAGAAGAATACTTCATCGTATGCACCGATGCATGTAATGAAGGACTTGGTGGAGTCCTCAGTCAAAACAAGTTTTTCATATGTTATGAATCAAGGAAGTTGAAGGATCATGAAAGAAACTATGGCACTCGTGATTTGGAGTTGACAACCATAGTGCATGCCTTGAGGAAATGGAGACACTACCTCATGGGAAAGAGGTTTGACCTAAGAACAGACCACAATGGCCTGAAATATTTATTTGATCAGCCAAATATAAATGCTAGACAAAGCAGATGGTTAGAATTTCTAAGCAAATATGACTTTGATATAAATCATATCAAGGGGAAAGAGAATAAAGTGGTTGATGCACTCAGTAGGAAGGTGTGTGAATTACATGCTACAACCATTAGCATGTACCAAAATGATATTAAAAGAAAAATTATGGAGGTTGCAAATGCAGATCTGCAGTACAGAGAATTGGTAGCAATGCTACAACAAGGTAAGATGTTTCAGAAGGTGGATAATTATAAGTTGGGAATAGATGGAATATTGTTGCGCAAGAACAAGATTTTTGTTCCAAATGTCTAGGACTTGAAACATATGATTTTGCATGAAATGCATAATGTTCCTTATGCAGGGCACCCTGGATATCAAAAAATAGTGGCAGCGATCAAGAGCCATTACTTTTGGCTAGGTATGAAGAAAGATGTTTCCGAGTACATCGCTAGATGTATGGAATGCTAGAAAGTGAAAGTTGAGAATAGGCACTCACCAGGGTTACTGCAACCTTTAACCATTCTTGAATTTAAGTGGGAAGTGGTGACAATGGATTTTATTACTGGATTGCCTAGAACAGGAAAGTTGCATGATTCGATCATGGTGGTGGTGGACAAGATTACAAAAGCTTCCCATTTTATTCCACTAAAAACTACGCACAAGGCAACAGAGGTTGTTGATATTTTCATGAAGGAAGTGGCACGATTGCACGGGATTCCTAAAACAATTGTGTCCAATAGAGACCCAAAATTCACCTTGAATTTTGGGAAAGGATTGTTCAAAGGATTCAGAACGAATCTGGACTTTAGTACAACTTATCATCCCGAGTCTGATGGACAGACAAAAAGGGTGAACATGGTGATAGAAGATATACGGAGAATGTATGTGATGGACAAACCATCGAAATGGGAAGACTACCTACACTTGGTAGAATTCACGTACAAAAATGGGTATCAGGAATCATTGAAGATGAGCCCATTTGAAGCACTTTACAGTAGAAAGTGCAATACTCCAGTGAGTTGGGATAATCCAGCTGATAGGATAGTGGTTGGGCCAGAGTTGCTCAGGAAAATGGAGGACCAGATGACAAAAATTAAGCAAAATTCAAAAGTTTCCCAAGACAGATAGAAAACTTATGCCGATAAGAACATAACCCACAGAAAATTCAAAGTGGGTGATCATGTTTTCCTGAAAGTGAAAGCTAACAGGAATTCCCTGAAGCTGGGAAGCTACGCCAAGTTGGCAACCAGATTTTGTGGGCCTTTTGAAATCCTAGAGAGGATTGGTCTAGTTGCTTATACGATTGCATTGCCTGCATCTATGTCTTTTCATAATGTCTTCCATGTATCATTGCTAAATAAATATATACATGATGCTAATCATGTTATTGATTGGAATGTGATTCAGGTGGAGCAAGAAGGCACTTTTCAAGTACATCCAGTGAGCATTTTGGACTGAAAAGTCAAATAGCTCCGGAACCGAGCCATAGGTATTGTAAAGGCTTAATGGACCTAATATGGTCCTGAGGAAGCTACTTGGGAGAAGGAAGATGCAATGCAGACAGAATACCCGCATCTTTTTGAAGATTTTTTAAAACTCTCTTATATATTGGCGTTTGATGGACTAAGGACAGTGCATAAATAAGGGGAGGGGATTTTAATATCCCTCAGCCGAACCCAATTGTAAATGTAATATAAATGTACTTAAGCTGGTGAGCTGTTTTGACCTCATTTGGTAATGCACGTCATGTGGCATAATGCACGCATGAACTATGCAGTAAAATGAACTGATATGCACATTCTAGGATACTGCGCGCACTAACTAAGGTGCATGCAATATGGAGGACAAAGAGCCTCGTGTATATGATATGTTTTATAGGCTAGTGAGCCGATTATTATAAGTTGGGATTCTTATGTTTTGGTATTAGGCCGGAACGCCTAGATGTCAAAGGGTAATGCGCCTACTTTGTACATGACTCATGATTAATATAAAATACATCGTTGCATGCAGACCGACCATGATAAAAGAGATGGGGGACTGAACTTCACCGGTTAGGGAAAGGGAGGGCCAAAAGTCAAGGGAATATTATATTAATATTTCCTAAAGAATAAAGTATGAATAATTATTTTATCCTAAGTTCTAAAGTTGGGGACAAGTGGACCAAAGTAACTTTCGATATGATAAGTGTCAAGTTGGGGACATGCATTCATATCGTGGGGGACTTAGCTCATTTAGTGATTTTTCACAGGATTCCTTACCAGCAGCCTGACCATCATTCTCACCATCACTTTCACGAAGAGTTCACAGTGATTCCTTTCCACACTAAGTTATCTAGTCAATGATTCCATGACCATTTTCACTCACGCGTTCTGTTATCCTGGAGACAGTCATTTCACCATTCTGGATCTTTTTCCCATAGCCCTTTTCGATTGGTGTACCTGATTATCTTGGAGCGGGATTGAAGAAATGGGTTGTCAAGCCCGTGAGAAATTCTTCGAGCAAGAGAATTGTTGGGGATTGATTCCTGAATGTGATAAACTGCAGCTACAACACTCTGAGACTTTCGATCTAGCCTACTGCTGAAGCCCTGGAAGGGAAGTGGGGCAACCGAGGGACTGTTGAGCAGAGAAGGGGCACACTTCCTTGGGTGGGATAGGCATGTGGGGAATGAGAGGTTGCAGGTTGTTAGTTGGGTGAGCACCTGAGATGGAGTCTTTCCTGTTTTCCATGAGCCTTAGCCTGGATAGGAACCCTTTACTCTAAGTGGAGTTCAGTCCCAGCTCAGGGGTTACTCACTGTTGAGAGTGATGAATAGTGTAGTCTATGGCTAGGAGGTTTGTGGATGGTCTGTACGCAGTTGGTGACAATATTTCTATGGTAAGTACCAATTGTATAATAAAATGATATTCTACTTTGTTATTTACATGCCTATGTTACGATTTATCATATATGTGGTTATAATTGCCTATATGTTTATGGGTACTTCCCTGTAAATGTTGCATATCTATAGTTACTGTTATTTTAGTATAAAATTTGTATGTTACAAAAAGTAATTGTTTGTTTATGTTTATCTGTAAAGATTCCACAAGAGTGTTGTATGTATATGTTTTAGTTGCATGCAGTTTAAAGGGTAAATTTATGTGGCATAGCTCAGTTGACTAGTGGTTATGTTACCGTATGTTCCGCAGTAAGGGAACGAAAGTGTTCCCTAGAGTAGCATGGTATGGCATGTTAAGGCTTGGAATGTTATCGACTGGTGTCAAAGCATGAGTGGTTGCTCTAGAGTGTACCTCGGCCTGCGGGTGGTCGGGAAAACATTACAATTCCCCTCCTTCAGACCATATTTATTATCAAGGTCACAATTTTTTTTATATGAAACTTTATCACGAATATCTTCATGCACCGTCTCATACTCCCTATATGAGGTATTAATATAAAAATCCTATATCTGGTTGTTTTGGTGCCTCTATAGGTTGCTCTATCAGGAATTGTGGTAATAAATGCCTAGGGATATTTAGGCTCTTTCTATGGGTTGGGGTATGGTTATTACTTCCTTCTGCATAAGCTCCACTTCCTCTTTGGTTTTCCTCTAACTGATTCCAATTTGAGCCTCCAGGGTTTTGATTTTCTTGAGTGTTGGTAAAGAACTATAACATAAATCGAGTCAATTGTCATTGCTCAACGACCATCTGTCGCTTCTCACTGACCATGGATTCCAATAGCCATGAGAATCTATCTGGATATGACTCTATGTGACTTACATATGTTTCATTACGATGATTCTTGAGAGTTTTGTCCCCCATGCCCTTTTCTTCTAGGAATCACATGCTTTCATAATCACCATCTATGATACCATTGTATTGTCCCCAACCAGGGTAGATGGGGAGTATATGTTTGTTGACCAAGTTATTCTTCTTTTTTGAGTGATTTAATCAAACAATTTGCAAATGTTATCAAACTAAGCATGCCTCATACACACACTACACATAAAATAGAGAAGTTAACCATGTCATCTTTATTATGGATGGAAAAATCAAACCACACAATACAATAACTCTATTGGTTGTAACAATGACTTTCAAACCCTCCTACACATAAGTTATTGGTTGCACTACAACTGTATAAACTAACAAAGACATAAAAATAAATTGATGATGATGATGCCAAGCTTCCTCAATTAGTGAGGGATCCTTCTCTTCATGTGCGGTCTCATAATTCTCCTTCTTACCCCGAACACTGATACCCGATATTTTTCCTATAGTCCTTTGTTGATGGGTCCTCATGGGATAATGGTGAGGCATCTAACAGGGCCTCGCGGGACAACCTGTGTCTGACCCGCGGGTATGCTTCTAGTCACAGCTATGAAAAACCCTTTGAATGTCAACGAATCTGATGAAGGGTTTCCTCCTAAATACGACCGCAAACGCCCTATGTGAACTGCTAAGTCTCCAAGCTCTCTCCGGAATAGAACCAAACACCACAATGAAATCAAATGAGGACTCTGGATGAATCCCCCTTTGTCTAGCTAGGGTGGATATTGCACCACTGAAACTAAACCTACAATAGAAGGGTTTTTCCCAAAACCCCAACAAAAACACTAGCTACAAAGAGCAGTCAATATGATATCAAATCATAATGCCATGGGGAAAGGTTTCCCCTTTATTTATCCTTCCTTTGGACCTTCTACATCTCTCCCCCATTTTGACCAAAACAAATCTTCACTTTATTTTTCCCTCCAATTCCATTAAGTATAATTGTTTATTTTATTTAATGTCACTTTTAGGATTTGACAATCTTTTTACCTAGTGACACCTCCTTGACTCCTTTTTTTTCCTTGTTGACTATATCCTATGGGAGTCGTATAGGTTATTTAATCACCCCCGCATCACGATCAATTGGGAGGGAACATGACACAAAAATAGGTAGATTTTAAAAATTACCATGCGAAAATTTAAATCTAAAGTTAGCTTTTTATTCTATTGTTTTTATTTGGGGGGGTGAGATTTTTATCTTATTTTGGATATCTTACAGGAAGGTTAAAACAATTCCACTCTTCTTTATTCCACCCTCCTAGATAATGATATATATCTCTTCCACCATGCAATATAGAGTACACATCATTGCCTTATGTGGAATTATTTGTGTTACACTTTCTAATAGTTTAAAAAATTGTGTAGGTTTTCTTATCCAATTTTTGTTTGACATCTTGTTGTATTGTCTTTCATTAACCTTTGACATTAAAACTTTTGACATAGTTTTTAGTGATTTATCTTTCTCATATAAAGTGCATTCCAAGTGTGAAGTAAGTTGCACATCAGGGGACAACGGGGGGTCCTTTTGTGTTTTTATCTTACCTCTTATATATTGCATAAGCCAATGTGACGGAAATTTAGTGTTTTTTTTTTGTTAGAATTGGATTTATGGTGTGAATAACCTACCTTAATCCTAGAAATTCTACTTAAATCTTAGTCTCTAATCCATCTTATTTTATGTATATTAAAATTAATGTAAATCATTATTAAAAGAAGTGATTGTGCATAAATGCATATTTATATTAATTTACCTAATTAAACGTTTATAATATTTCATCTTAGTGAAGATTCATTTTTATATAAGTGCACAATATAGATAGGGGGTATAGATTAATATCAATGAGCTCCATAATAAACCAATAATTGATCATGATTATTATCTCTTTATAGATTTATAATTTAAAAGGAAGTCACCCAAATACAAACTACTCCATAAATCCATGCGATCAATGTTCACTAGACTTTTCTAAACTATCTTAAAAAACATGTTTGATATTAGAAACTCATATTTGATATTATAACATTCAAATAAGTTTTACATGTATTAATACATGTCTATGTATACATGTGCACATTCTATGACTTTTTTTCAGCATAGCTCAACTCTTCTGGAGAAAGAGTAAGTAGTTCACTATCACATGGATTAATATATGTTTATGACTATATTTATGTATGCATTTTATGACATTTTTCACCATAATTCTATGTATGCATTTTATGACATTTTTCACCATAATTAAGTTAAGGAAGATTTTGTAACTCATTCTCAGATATATTAGTTTATGTCTACTTTTGTTTTTGTTTTAATTTTACATTGTCTTACAACAAAAATATTTTCGTTTACTAAGCCAATGTTTCTGGTTACTCCTGCTGGAGGCATAAGAGGATTCGTACTAGCAGGTTCTGTCAGCAATATTTTATAGGTAGTGGTAAAAAGATATTTTTGTTATTTTTAATATTAGTATTTAAGATGATTCATTTATCACTTTTTAATTTTTAGAATAATTTATCTATCAATTTTTAAAAGAGTAATCCAAACATTTTATTTTTAAAATTTTTTATTGGTGCATTTTTTAGACTAATTTTATTTAAAATTTGGTCAAAAATTTAGAAAAAATAATGAAATTGTTGACAATCCATTATTTGGATACAATAAGTGTTTTTAAGAAATGGTCAAAATTTTAGAGTTTAAGAGGCTGAATTTATTTATGAATTCAAAAATACAATTCAAAAAATAGAAAATTACAATTTCATCAACAATTATATAGATATATTCACATAATGTTGTCCAAAAATATTTAATAATAAATAAATTTAATGTGTTTATTTAAATTATTACATTGGTCAGAAATCTTACAAACCTTAAGAGATTTGAGGGGATCTGAAATTATTCCACAAATTGGAAACCATCAAGATGGGCAGCGAGAGCTAAGCCACGTGTTAGAGGTTTCATTTGCATTGATAATGCTTTGGGTGAACAGAGAGGTGCTTCTTTCATTTACATTGATAATTCTTTGGGTGCAAGTGAATCCAAGGTATGTTTTATTAATCAAGACTTTTATCAAGGCCAAAAGAGAAAGTTAGATTTTTAATTGAGTTTTATTAATGATGTCTTATCATAAAGTGATTTTAAATTTTGTTTTACTAAAGATCTATTAAGATAAATTCTCTTAAAACTATCCTGATAAAAATAAGCTAATCGATATAGTGTCGGGGAAAGTGGAACCTACTTGGAGAAATGGTCGAGAGGGAGAAAATTTTATATCTAAAAGACTTGATAGATCCTTACTTTCTGAGGATTTAGTGGTTGTGACTAGCATCTATAGAGCTTGGGTAGAATTCCTATTTATCTTAGACCATGCCCCAATTTTACTCCAACTGGATCTTCCTCCGATTTTCAAGCCTTATCCGTTCAAATTTAATCCTCTTTGGATTCTAGAACAAGGTTTTATTTCTATAGTTCAAAATATGTGGATAGATTCTATTAATCTTTGGTATACTGGTAAGTAGAAGCATTTGTTATGGAAATTGAAACATTTAAAAGTAGTTACAAAAGTTTGGCAAAAGGAACAAAGAACTGACAAAAATGCTAGGCTTTGTGGACTGGAAAATGAGATCTCCTTTAGATTACAAAATATGGCGGAGGGAACCTGTCAAAACTTGGTTGATATTTCAATAAAAGAGTTGGAACAAGAAAGGAATGCTTTACTTAAGGAAATTGAGCAGCAGTGGCATCACTGAAGTCAAGCAATTTGGATTCACAATGGAGATCTAAACACGAAATTTTTTGGTAATTTTTCTAGTTTCAAGAGAAATCAAAAGTATGTTTGGGAGATACAAGATGAAGAGGGACAAGTTTACAGTGGTCAGGAAAATATTAAAAAAGTTGCTTTAAAACATTTTAAAGATTTTTATATTAAACATGTGGCATTAAATCCTGGTGAGCAAGTTAGAGTGGTTTCTTTGTTTCCAAACATGTTAAATGACTTAGAGGTTGATGCCCTTTTCAAACCTATTGACAAGAAGGAACTGAAGAAAGTTCTAACAAATTTTAAAGTGGATAAGAGTCCAGGCCCGGATGGATGGACAATGGAGTTTTTTAAGCAGTTTTTTGATATTGTTGGAGAGGATCTTCTGGAAATGATTGAAGAGTCTAGAACAAAGGGATTTATTTCAGGAGATTTAAATTCAGCATTTATTACTTTTATTCCCAAAGTAAACAAACCTCTTCATTTTGGAGATTACAGACTGATCTCTCTATGTAATCTTTGTTACAAAATCATTTCAAAGATAATAGAAAATCAGATTAAACTGATTCTTTCTAGATCTCTCTCGAAAGATAAGTTGGGTTTCTTATAGGGGAGACAGATACAGGATGCCATAGGCACAACCCATGAATGTATACACAGTATTAAAAAGAAGAAATCAAAGTCTTTGGTATTAAAGTTGGATTTACAAAAAGCATGTGACTGTGTTAACTGGGACCTGTTGAACATGCTACTTCTCCAAATCGATATGGGCCTAAGTATGACAAATTGGATAATGAGTTGTGTGGTCTCTACTTCTTATTCAGTTCTGATTAATGAAGAAGCCACTAATTTATTTAAGAGCGAGAGAGGCTTGAGGCAGGGATGCCCCTTATCACCTCTGTTATTCATCTCATTGATGGAAGGTTTGAGTCTCCTTTTGAAAGAAAGTCAAAGAGAGGGTAAGATGACAGGTATTAAAGTTTCCAGATCAATAAAAATATTGCATATTTTATTTGTGGACGATGTGATCATAATGACAGGCGTAACCATGCAGGAGTGGTGGGAGATTGATAAAGTGATTAAATTATTCAATTTGACCTCTAGTTTAAAGATAAATGCAACGAAGTCCACATTTCACCTAGCTGGTCTATCGGATCAGGAACTTATCCCTTTCAAATCTTTTTTTTCTTTCAGATTTATGGAGATGGAAGAGGGGTTCAGGTATCTTAGCTTTTTTTTTAAGGCAGGAGCTCAGCGCTCGAAAGATTGGCGATTTTTTATAAAAAAAGATTGGAGAATAAGATAAATAATTGGTGTTATAGGTGGTTTTCCTTAGGAGGTCGCCTTACCCTATTGAAAATTGTGTTAACTAGTCAACCTATTTTTTGGTTGTCCCTGGCAGTTGTCCCTTTCTCTGTCTTGAACAATCTAAGGAAACTGATGTACAATTTTCTCCGGAAAAGGAATTGTGACTCCCACCAAATGCACTTCTGCAATTGGGAGTGGATTACCCTTCCTAAGTCATTTGGGGGTTGGGGCATTCGCGATATATACGACTTCAGTAAATCACTAGCAGTGAATACTCTATGGAGAGTACTATTGGGAGATGGCATTTGGCATAGGGTCGTGATCGATAAATATCTTCATCATGCGACTGTGATTAACTAGCTTATATCACAGTCTTTCAAACAGACCGGGGCTTCTAGAATCTAGAGCGAACTATTAAAAGTTATTCACTTAGTATTACATGGTTTAAATTGGATTCCAGGGATAGGTCAGCTTATTGCGTTGGGTAAGGATCAGATACTGGGAATGGGAGATAGCTCTTTTCTCTCTAGTAATCTTCTGACTGTTTTAAATGAAAGAAACATCTTTACTCTTGCATAGGCCATGAATTTATCAGATAACCAGACATTTTCTTCCTATTGGTTTGGTAATAACGATATGGGATTAGAGGGCGATTATGCTTTGGAGTGGGATCAGTTCAGATGAGCATTAACGGATTATGTAGCTCTTATCCAAGATTCGAGGGATAAACTTATGTGGATTGGAGGAGATAATACAGGATTGCCTTCTGTTAAAAAATTATATCTGAGCATAATCTCTTCTAAAAGGTTGTTAAAAGTAGAGAAGTGGAGACAATCCAACTGGAAATGTAAAGCACAACTAAAAATTAAATTGTTTATTTGGTTGGCGATGGAGGGTAAAGTATTAACTTGGGACTCTTTGTAGAAAAGGGGATGGAAAGGACCTGGGCGTTGTCCTTTGTGTAAACTTGAAGTAGAGACAGTCATACACCTTTTCAAATTCTGTCCCTTTGCCATTTTAGTCTGGAATTTGATTTTAAAGGATTTAAAATTGAAAAGTTATTGGTCTCGGAACACTCTTTTGGAATGTTTTAAAAAATTGTATCTGGAAAAGACTGTTCCCACTCAGATTGCAACACATATTATTTGGTTCATCTGGCAAGAACGAAACAAAGCGCTTTTTGAAGACTCCATATCGTCTATACAAGCAGTGCTCTATAAGACATTGTCATTACAATTGGATCTTATCTTCAACCAAAGGATAGACCTCCAAGGGACATTCTGGTCTCTCATCGAAAGGATTCTGCACTGGCATGGCTTGATGGAGCAACCAAAGGAGATGGTAGTAGGTGTGGTGCAGGTGGTGTTATAAAATATTTGGATGCTACTATTTTTAGATGGACCTTAAATTGTGGTAGGGGAACAAATACTAAAGCGGAAGTCATGGGAGCTTGGGCTTCACAAGTTATCAAAGCAAGCCATCGAAGAACCAGAGGGCACTTTATCATATAATCTTTGGACAAATAGGAGACAGATTAGAATCCATTAGTCTTTTGATGGAGATACTTTAAATTGATCGGGAGTATAACTTACTTTGTTCTAGTATATGAGATGAAATATAACTTACCTTTTTTGTAAGTTTTGGTTCAATTTTTTTTCTCTGAGTATTACCATGTAATGAGTTCTAGTATATGAGATGGAAGATGTAAAAAAATTATATGTCTAATATAATTGAGCAAATTTTTTCATTTATGCATTCAAAAATACTATTTAAAAAATAGAAAATTACAATTTCACCAACAATTACATAGATATATTCACATAATATTACCAAAAAAATATCTAAAAATAAAAAGGACATCTGCATAATATTCCGGTGTGAGCGCAGGTTATCGCCCAAGCCATATGCATGAAATAGTCGGTTGAAAGGACATCGACCGTGCGATACGGCAATGGCGTGAAAGGCCCGCCTGCAAGCAAAACAAAGTTTGGTGTGACTGATAAAACCGATGAAACCCTACCTCGTATCCATTTCTCTCTACCACTGCCTCTTCATTTCACTTCTATTTTATCATATGAATCGGCAGCAGCGTCTAGCATATTTAAAAGCTTTCACCATTCCATTTCTGAATTCGATGGCGCCATGGCGTTTTGTACCAGGGACTTCTCGGATCCAGGTAAAATACACTGAGTGTTTTCTTGCATAACAAATATGCATTGCAAAAATTGGTATAAAAGATTTGAGGGGATATGAAATTATTCCAAAAATTAGAAACCATCAAGATGGGCAGCGAGAGCTAAGCCGCGTGTTAGAGGTTTCATTTACATCCACAATGCTCTGGGTGAACAGAGAGGTGCTTCTTTCATTTACATTGTTAATTCTTTGGGTGCAAGTGAATCCAAGGTATGTTTTATTAATCAATACTTTTATCAATGCCAAGAGACGAACTTAGATTTTTAATTGAATTTTATTATGATGTATTATGATATTTAACTGATTTTAAATTTTGTTTTGATTTTTAATTGAGTTTTATTAATGATGTATTATGATAAAGTGATTTTAAATTTTGTTTTACTAAAGATCGGTTAAGATAAATTTATGTACTTTATAAGCATATATATTTTATTTCATCTTTTAAACTATCCCACAATGGAAAAATTTTAAAACTATTAAAATAATTTTTTTACACATGGCAGCGAAAATAATTTAATGATATACTAAGTTCAAAATAGGTGGATAGAAGATCTCAGGCAAGCGTCAAGCAAGCGTCAAGAGATCGATCAATCAGGCAGGTATATCTAAGCAGTAAGTATGACACGTAGGTCGTTAGTCTCCGGGGGAAGGCAGGTATCAATCGAGATTGATCAGGTCGAAGGCTGAAAGGCGGCGTGGGACACAACCTAAGAAAAAGAGTTTGACGGAGATTGAAAGGCAAGACGGCGTGGGACACAACCTAAGAAAAAGAGTTTGACGGAGATTGAAAGGCAAGACGGCGTGGGACACAACCTAAGAAAAAGAGTTTGACGGAGATTGAAAGGCAAGAACAAAGACAGTTTCTATGTGTTGTTTGATTAAAAAGGAATTGATATCTCCTATATAGATCTTTGAACATCAAGAATATAAGGACTGGGAAGTATCATAAAGTGTTGTCCACAAGATGGTTTGGTATTCAATCTGAATGTTTTTATATTTATAAATCTAATTTTATATAGTTAAAAACAATCCATCAATTATTTTATATTTTTGGTTTATTTTGAATATGTTTAGAACAATGTCTATTGAATAAACAATAGATGTGGAATAGATTTCAAGTGTCGTTCTTGTCCAGATATTAGTGGCCTACCTTTGATAACATATTTTTGGCTGCAACTGATAATATCGGACATTCCTTATTAAAAAGAATGAAATAAATATGTGTGATGAATTCATCGCAGATGAGAGAGTAAGATTGCTTGTACTTGTTCTCTCATAGGATGCTGAAATATACGTGGACCGGGAGTTCTACGACATGCCAACTCAGGTTCATGCCGGTGAAAAGGTTTTTGGCACACATGACATCAACTAAATATGAAGCCATGTAGAAGGTTGGTGTCTCTCCTTCCTTCGGCGTCTGAGCCTGTTGTGTGCAGATTCTCAATTGCTTAGAAATGATCGCTCCCCAATTGAAGTCGCTCCCTAAAATTGCCACTGTGTAAGCTAAGGGCATCCATGCCTCTGAAAATATGGAGCAGTCCTTCTCTCCATATAATCGACAGATGAGAGCCATCAAGTAGATGTATGGCTCCCTTAAGTTGGTCGTTTGGAACCAACCAGTGCTTCGGTTAGTGTATTTCTTATCCTCCCTCCACCACAAAGACATAACTCGGCTAGTGTCATGGCGCTCGTAGAACTTAACGACTAAATATATATTCTTTCGCTCCTCGGGGTCTCAGAGTTTGTAATACTTCTGGACTTCGACCAGTAAGAACACTCTGACACAACCACCATTATCATCATTGATCAAACACTTATGTGTGTCTGTGTGGTCGATGAACCACTTCAGAAGTTCTATACCGGGAAAACAGGGGTTTTGTTCACCACCATATGCAGGTACAACCATTGGATATTAGAGAACACCTCATCGTCAAGCGCTCTCACATCTGCATCACTATGTGGAATATATTCCGGGCATTCCTCGTGGCTGATCTTTTTAAAGAGCTCTCCCCAATGTGGGAGTGTCGCCTTGGTCCCCGTGCTTGCCTCTGTATCTCCAAAGGCTGGAGGCTGGATGAAATCCTTCTTCATCGATGTTTTGATGACGGGCTCTGGTCTTGGCCTGTATTCCAATTGTCTTGCAAACCCTGGAGAGGATCCTTCACCTAACTCTGGTTCTTTCATCTTCGACGTCCTCAGTGATCGTCTAGTGGTTGTCTTACTTGGAGGCATTGTTCCGGATATCAAAAAATAAACCATTAGAGACTATGTAAAGAACAAAACTAGATAAAAAATATATGCAATGTAAAACATGTAAAATCCACAGACTTGGATACATAACTGTAAGCTTGCTAAACTTGGTTATTTGATACTCACGGGATCTCTGTAGCTTTCGAATTTCTCATCTCGTTTCTCTGGATGCTCTGAATTTCCTTGAATGCAGAATGATTCTACTTAGCATGGCTCAAGAGGATTTAAATCAATGAAGAAATTACCGCGTCGCATCAGCCATTCAATTCGGGTGATGAGTGTCATTTTAACATATCTGTCGCCGAATCTCTGCAACTTAAATTCATCGTGGGTTGACGGTGGAGGTGCGGGGGGGTGATGTGTTCTATCGAAGATTTTAAACAGCCACTTTTATTGGCGCACGAGGTAGAAACTAATGTGGGATTTGGTATTAATTAGACCCTTAAATGTTCAAAATCTAATCATATCCAACACTAAAATTTCTTATCGTGTCGCTTTTTCAGTGGGTGGATCGAGGATCGGGGGATGCGCCATGAACGTTTTCATTGATATCCTTCGCAAAATATCTGATGCCAATCAATCTCGTCGTGCAATCTTGTCATGGAAAAGCTGACCCAGAGGTGTGACTTGGACCTAGGGAACCAAGAAAAATGTCTCGGGGAAAAACTAGACTGTACAGTCTTCTGATCTGGAAAAGACATGTGGCGTTGAAGACAAGTCGCCTAATTAATGCATATTAAGAAGAGTCGAGACTTTCCCTATGTTATGTGTTCTAAAACAAACCTTGGCTTGCCGATGCCGAAAAGTATCCAGGGTCAGTGATCGACGATGAACCTATCATGTGTTTTCTTCGAAGTAACTTCTTTGCAAAACTCCCGATGTTGAAAACGCATCAGGGATCGGTGATCGGGAGTATCTTTTAGTGCAGTCAAAATGTTTGTGGCAATCCTTTTAGGCTTTCCCCAGTTCCGATAAGCGCGTCGGGCATCGACGATATTTTTTCTTTCTATGTTAATGCCTATTCCTCTCGTCTTTTACCAATTTCAAAGGGGATCGGCTATTGGCGGTATCTTTATGCAATACTCGTCGTAAAAATAAAACTTTTTTTTGTCGATACCAATGAAGATCGGTGCTCAACGGCCGATGTTTCCCAAGTATTATTTTCCATCTTTGAATTCCTTCTGATGTCGAAATCGAGTGTGTTGGGTGAGTGTTTTGGCTTTTGATTCTTTATTCGGGCATTAAGGATTTATTAATTCATGAGGTTTTATAATTCCAACAGACCTAAAAAGATAATGAGATTCAAGATAATAAGCAAAGCCAAAAATCTCTAAAAAAATGAAGTCAAATCAGATAGTACAAAGATCAAGTGGTACCAAAAAACTGGAAAATTGACATAAGCTTTTTAGGGTGTGTTGAGTGCTCAACAGGAACTTCTATATCTCTCCCCTATTTTGAACAAATCAAATCTTCACTTTATTTTTCCCTCCAATTCCATTAAATACAATTGTTTATTTCATTTAATGTCACTTTTAGGGTTTGACAATATTTTTACCTAGTGACGCCTCCTTGACTCCCCTTTTCTCTTGTTGACTATAGACTATGGGAGTCATATAGGCTATTTAGCCACCACAACATCAAGATCAATTGGGAGGGGATATTACAATCCTCCCTTCCCAAGATTTATTTTCCCCAAGCAGTTCTGTATCAAGGTGTTGTAAGATTTTATCCCTTCCCCGGGTAGCATCTTCAGTGGATAATCCTCTCCATATAACCAAATACTCTCGAATGACCCTACTTCTAAGACTCCATTCCCTGACATCAAATATCCTCTTAGGAGATAGAGCCAATTTTCCTTCCTCATCTAGTGGAGGAATATTTTCCGAAGAGATGACCTATTGTCCTAATGCTTTCTTGAGATAGAATACATGGAAGGTATTGTGGATCTCTGGTAGCTCCATATCGTATGCCACTTCCCCAACTCTCCTGATCACTTTCTAGGTCCCATAAAAGTGGGGCTTGAGATTCTTTGCACCACTCTTCTTCAGTGATGACTTTATGTATGACTTCAATCTAATAAAGACAAGATCTCTAACCTCAAAGTTGTGTTCTACCCTGTGTCTATTTACATATATTTTATGTTGATTCTGAGAATCCTACATATTCTCCTTCAGGACCCTTAATATGTCTTGACATTCTTACAACCATTCCTTAACATTAGGAGCTATGATTTCTCCAAATATCAAATCCATAAAATACAAAACATCATATCTATACAATGCCCTAAATGGGCTCATCCTGATGGACGTGTGATGAGTTGTGTTTAGCAATCTTCACTGAGAAGAAATCATTTTATCCATACTTATTGCTTCCCTGAAACATATTTCCTTAGGTACCCCTCAACCCATTTGTTTACTATCTTGGTCTTCCATTCTGTCTGGGGATGATAGCTAATGCTAGGCGTCAACTATGTCCTAGATAACCTGAACAACTCCTGCAAAAATGCACTAAGAAACCTTCTATCCATGTAACTGACTATGTTCCTTGGTAGGCCATGGAGTCTGAACCCTTCGTTGAAGAATAAATCTTCTACCTGAGATGCACTATACTCCATAGGAATAGGAAATAAGTGTGCATATTTAGTCAACCTATCCACCACCATGTAAATACAATCCTTGCCTTACACCTTTGGTAATATTGTGACGAATTCCATGGAAATGCTTTCCCATTTCTATTCTGGGATTGGTAAGGGTTGAAGCAGTCCTGCGGGATGGTCGAATTTTGACTTGTTCTCGTGGAAAGTCATGCATTCCCTCACATGAAGAAATTTATCCCCTTTGATACCCTTCCATGAGAATGTCTCCCTGTCCTTCCTGTATGTCTTCAGGTACCACTCGTGCCCTACCAGTGGTGCATCACATGTTTCCCTCAAAATATTATCCTTGAGTGTGGAATCAGAGACAAGATAGATTTTGTCTTTGTAGTAGACGATGTCATCCACTACCTTGTATCTTTCATCTTGAATACTTCACTGATTTAAGTGCCACACTCATCTTAAAATGAATGAATTTAATAAATCCTACTTGAGAGTAGTGAATTAATATTCTTCATAATTTAAAATGAAGAATGACCAGTAATCTAATTGATAAATATTTTGTAATATGCTTAATTCTAAAATCAAATTATTGCATGCAGATTCATGCAGAATTAGAGATATAGAAAAGCATACTTTAGTTCTTGCATGAGAACTAGAGACATGGAGGATGCTCAAGGGTTTTAAATCCATGAAGAAGAAATTAGAGGTATGCATACCATCATGGGTAATGTTGAGACTGAGCCTAATAGGAGAAGATATAGGTAGGAGCCTGCAACTATGAGAATCCTACAAAAAGAAGGGCAAAGCTATAGGGATGATAATGAGAGGATCATGAAGGCTCAAGAAGAGATACTACAAAGCCTAAATATTCTATAGAAGTAAGTTAACAAGGACTCTCGGACCAAGAAAGAAAATATTTCTAGACAAGTATCAACATCAAGATCCCATACCAAAAGTGATGATCATGGGAATGGTAGACATTCAATAATCATGAGTAGATTCCATCGTACTCTAAAGAATTCTACTAGAAGAACTCATGCAAATTAAAGTACAAGGAGCAGCGCAAGTGCGTCTCATGTTCGAAGGAAAATGAGAATACATGAGGAAAACATCTTGCAGGGTGAATTTAGGAAGATTAAGCCACCAACATTTAATGGTGGGAACAAGAAAGGAGAATATTTTGAGGCCCGCCTGTTGGAAATGAAGAAATATTTACAAATACATGATTACCTATCGTGGGTAGAATCTAGAATTTCCACCTACCACTTGCAAAGGAAGGAAACCATGTGGTGGGATAAACTTAAGCAAGCCAAGAACCTTGATGAAAAAACAATCTCATGGAGGTAGTTCAAGGGATATTTCTAAGAGAAATATTTGTCCAAGCATTACTATGAAAGAAAGATGAAAGAGCTCTTTGAACTCAAGTTGGGAACCATGACAATGGTGGAATATGAGAAGTGGTTCTTTGAATTCTTAAAGTATGTTGACTTCATCAAGGATTAGACAGGAAAAATCCAAAGGTTTATGAGTGGGTTACCCTCTTTCAATAGTGATAAGATTCAATATAATACCCCCAAAACCTTAGAGGAAACAATAAGGAGAGAAAGGCATTTGTATGAGCAGAGAAAAGAAAGACCAGTTTTCCAAAAATCTTGGAATGAAAAGATGAAGGGTAAAAAGGATAAAAGGCAGAAGGGTTTTAAGAAACCCTCTTTTAGGAATAGATCCCAAGGTAATCATCAAGGTCAAGTCACTGAAAATGAACACAAGACTACAGAGTCATTTGGAAAAAGGCCAAGGCAATAGTCGGTGCAATGTTGGGGATGTGAGGGAAATCATTTATATAGGGATTACCCTCGCAAAGGAGAAAGAATGAGGATTTTCCACAATATTCAAGAGGATGAAATAGTGGAAGACATGGGAAAAATCATGCCAAGTATTTATGCAGCCTTGGATAACAAGCAAGCTAAATATCAATCACCCATGATTGAAGTGCAAGGTAAGATCAATAATGAGCCCATAACACTTTTAATTCATTATGGAGCTAGCCATATTTACATAAATGCTAACATTGTTGAAATATTTCACTTGTAAAGAAGTAATCATAATAAATCTCGGTTAGCTCAATTAGCCACAAGATCTAAGAGGAAAATCAATGAGTAGGTTAAATATTATTCAATAGACATGAATGGACTCAATACAAAGGTGGATGTAAACATCGTACAATTGGGTTCATATGATCGTCTAATTGACATGGCTTGGTTGTAAAAACATCATGTTGTCCTAGAATGTTACAACAATACAATCACATGTCTTTGTTGGTTGATCTTATCCTCTTTCTACTTACTAGGTTGACCCACATTCAGATCTAAACAAGATTCCAACAAATCCCTCTAAAAATATAAGCCCTCCCGGTAAACCAGAAGGAAACACAACACACAGAGTGTACTGTGCAGTCTCACCTGAGATAGTTCTATGAGTGGTTGCATCGCTCAGGTGCTTGTAGCCTAGGATTGAGTGGGGATCTGGGATTGTAATTTGTGATCTTCATTCATTTACTATCTCACACATCAAGATTTAATCTACTGACATTCTTTATCCATGCATGTAAATCAACAAATCTAACTACTTCATCAAGACATCTATCTAAGAGTTTACCATTGACAAAAAATAAATAAACAATAAACAGTTCACATAACACATGATCTACCGTGGGTCACACCCTCCTAGGCTATGTCCACAAAGATTTTTCTCTCAAGCTCTTTTATTATGTCTATGCAATATATTGCGTTGCGCGCACTAGAGTATCTGATCTTACAATTACCACAGGCCCCACGATCCCTGTGAGACTGATTAGATCGCACCAGGCTCCTTAGCCTATGATCTAAACCTCAAGATCGAGTTTCTTGACTCTCCTCTAGCTCAATAGCTTAAAAAAAAGTTACAGTTCTTACAATTTCTAGTATATCTACGCAAAATGATCTTCCTTTTCATGCTAGCCTCTGAACTCCCTACCTAGACCTCCTAGGTACTTACTTATACATATTCTTGGTTTATCAACCATTACAATATCTTAGAAAACCCTAACCCTAATGAGGTTAGGTTTCCTTGCATGCGTGCCTTGCATGCTTTCCTCGCACGTGTTTCTTTTCCTTCCAGTTGTATTTCTCCCACTTTGTGCTTATCTCTCCAAAAATAGTGTTTTCCCAAAAATGGGCTTGCGCTCAAAAGGCCCGCAACACTGACATGTGGATTTTTCCGAGCCACCTAGGATTTGTGCATGCCCTCGAAATCCTTTTCTAGACTGTGGAAATTGTCTGCAAGTTCCCTTCCTCATGTTTAAACCTACACAGCCTTTTCTATGAGCACTTCTACTGCTTGTGTAGTGATCTCCTATTGGATCATTGTTGCCCCCTCTTCCTGTGCTTTCACCATATTACCTTTTTCCTCCTTCAATTGTGTCATCAACTATGTTTCTTGGTATTGAAGAGGTTCCATATGCACCTACCTTTCCTACTTCTATGTCTGCACTGCTATCAATTCTGCTTGCATCTTCTTCATGTCCTATGTTCCCTTGAGACGCTCAGTGATACTCACTATTTCCTGCCTCTACTTGAGGTCCCGTGACACAGGAGCATCGCTCCCAAGCCATCCATGCGCCAGCCAGCCAACCCACTCAGTGAAAGTCTGAGCTCAAGAACACCTTGTAAAAAGAGGCATTTCATATTAATACAAACAACAGTTTTTCCTGCATGTCATTCTTTGTTGTGTGAATTCTTTTATGTGTTCTTTATATGTTGTAGATGTATGTTAGTATGCATTTGCAGGGACAGATAGGTTCCGCTATCTGTTGGGTTCTTTGATTTCATGTTTGGGGTTCATTGAGGCTTCATGCCAAGAGGGTGTGATAGAACGTTGCGGTTTCTGAGAGCCAGTGCATAGAGTGCACTTCCAATTCTGCGAAATTTGGACAAGGATGTGCCAGGAGGGTGCACCAGTTGAAGTCTTAAACTTGGGGAAAGATCTCAAGGTTGTTGAACACCTTGGAGATAGGACTGTGCAGAGGAAAAGCATAGAGGAAGATAGAATCTCTGAGGAGTTCTGTAAGAGCTTTGCCAGGAGGGCGTTGAGCAGATGCATGGGTTTCATTGAGGAGAAGAACTCTATTTCAAGTTCAAAAAGGAGATAGAATCACTGAGGATTCTATAGAGCTCTGCCAAGAGGGCATAGAGCAAGCGCATAGAGTGTAGAAGAGAACTCTTGTGAGTTCATTAAGGGAAATAGAGTCACTGAGAGAACTCTAGAGAAACTTTTCCAGGAGAGCATTGAGTGGATGTGTAGAGTGAACAGGAAAGAACTCCTTTGATTTCTAGAATAGAGAGGATTCCAAGAGAGGATCTTCACAGGGTTTTTGAATACCTTGCAGACTCAAAAAGGAGTTGCTTGAGCAAGAGATTGCCATGAGGGCATTAGAGGGCATCAGATTCTCCATCTGAGGGAGAAGAAGAGTTAAGTCCCTTAGAGGTTTGAGCAGCAGACAAGCTCAGAAGAGGTAGCACCTTTGTGTGCAGAGACTCTGCAAGCCAGTGCAGAGATAGAGGAAACCTTTCAAGGTTTCAGAGAAGAGAAGCTCAAGAGGGATAGTGCCTTTGAGCACATGAGCGACAGCTGCAAGGAGTGCAGAGGTCGAAGAATCCTTCATGGATTCAAAGAGGACAAAGCTCAGGAGGGGCAATGCTTTTACGCACAGGCCATAAGTCGAGAGGTTGCAAAGGTTGAAGGAAGACCCTTTGGAGGGTTTGAGTTCGAGGAAGCTCGGGAGGGGAAGCATCTTCAAGAACGCAGATAGAAGCTGTGAGTATAGGATTCATAGCATGAGAAGAGCGTATAAGAGAAGAATATATGGGCTATTAGATCTTGCATAGATCATCGACGCCCGTCGGATCTGCGAGAAGGTGCGCATGATTTAAGCTCGCACATGGATTGAGCAGAGGACCCAAAAAGTCTTGAATCGGCAAAGGCATCGGGATTCGGGGTTTGGAACTTCGGATGTTCCGAGGACAGGAGACCGGGAGACTAAAGGTTCCAAGTCGTGAAATCTTGAAATTTTTAGGAGTGTCCATCTCAAAGGATAGGGGCTAGAAAACCCGAAAGGTATCAGAGCTTTGGACATCGGGAATCCGAAAGGTAAGAGTCGAAAGACTGAGGAAGTCTTGACTCCCGAAGTCCCAAAGACATCAAGACCGTCCATCTGCGATGGACACATGTCACAAGATCCTTGTATTTCGGGGATTCAGGCACCGAAGAGTGGAACGAAGGAGTCTTTCGACTTCGTGACTTGCAAAGTCCTGAAGTGATCAGGGTTGTCCATCTGTGGAGGACACGTGGCGATGATCAAGGAACTACTGAGAAATCGGACACCGGGAGTTCGAAAGACCTGTGATTAGTGTCGTTGGGATCATGGAGTCTCGAAACATTGATAGAATCGGGACCATCCAACAGGAGGACATGTGGCAGCGATCGAGGCATCGGGAAAATCCCTGAAGGAGAGTATTTCGGCATTCCGAGTGACGGGGATGTGAAGGGAAAGAGTTTGGAACTCTTGACCCCCAAAACACTGAAAAGGACCAGAGCCGTCGGATGCGGAAGGGATCGTGACCATTGATCTCTTAGTAGTGGCACACCGATATTTCAGGTACTGGGAAGTCCAAGGAGCAAGGATCGGGGAAACCTTGTGTCACAAGATCGTGAAACGCGAAATCCTGAAGGTGATGAAGGGAGACGATAAAAGGTCAGCATTTTGGCATACCGGAGATCAGGAATTTGGAAGTCTTGGAGATAGGGAATCCAGACTCTTGGGGATGAAGATCCCGAAGTTGCGAAAAATGACATGCAGATAAGTGGGGCTATGGTCACACCTGGTATCAGGATATTGGGATTCGGTATTTCGAGATTCCTGTAGACATAAAGTCGAAACACTTCGACATTGGAGGTCCCAAAATCGTGAAACGTGACAAGCCAGGGAAAATTAATCATTGGAGGAGAAAGTTGGGGATCGACATTTCGACATTTCATGGTTCATCTTATCAGCAATCCCGAGGAAGCCCGAAGAAGACTATGGTCATATGAAAAGCAGTCACATGGACCAGAGATAGGGCCCAGGGGTTTAATCACTATTGGGCGTCATTTCGGCGTTTTGGAAATTCAGAGATCGGAAGATCGAAAAGTCAAGGGCTCTCAACATCAGGACTCAGGGAGTCTCGAAACCCGAAATTACATTTCGGGAAATAATCACGGTCATTTCAGGGGCCGTGTATAGGTGAGAGCTTGCACCTTGTGTATTTCACGTGCAGGTGGAGATTTAAGGAAAAGGACCTGTGGATTGAACATGTGAGGTTCTGATAGGGATCCGAAAGAGCTTCTTTGGATCAGAGGTGAATTCGAGAATGATCCTTAGACCGGGAGGTTGTGCAAAACCTGCTGAGGCAGGGGGTGTTGCGTCGGTGTGGTATCAGAGCCTGAATATTGTCTGTAGATTTTAGGCAGAGAGTGCAGGAAGGAAAAACACTCTAATACACATTAGTTTTCTATCAGAGGCAACTTGCAGAGACAGGCAGGAGAAGACAGAGTATTGGGAACTCTGTAGTGATTGTTTGTAGGTACACAGTAGTCAAAGGAAACAGTCAGGAGGACTGTAGGGAGATGTTGGAAACACTCAAAGTTGTAGAGTGACAGCAACAGATTTTCCTGGAGGGAAGATAGGAGGCAGATATGGCTACTGAAGGAAACGCATGTGATGGGAAGAAGAACCACCAATAGCAAGAGAATTCTACGAGAGACAAAGAACTTACTGAGATCAGAGTGAGGATGTAAATTCTTGCATTGTGGTTGCAGTAAGATACAAAGTCAAGATGGTTATATGAATGGCCCATGAACACAAAGGTAAAATGGCCAGTCAAGGAATTGGTGGCCAAAAGGCAGCAGTGGTTGTTAAAGGGATGGTTGAGGCATGCTGAAAACCTCAACGGACCAGAAGATGAAATGGTTCAGGTATGTGAACCAGAGGTTAGGAGAAATATCAGTGACATTGAGGATGAATAGAGATCAGCTAAAGATCTCAGCGACTGCCAGGTGAGCAGTGAGGGAAATACAGATTGCCAAGATGGCAATGAGATGGGATCTAAGGATCTCATAGACTACCATGAGGGTAGTAGAGAGTTTCCAATTTGTCAGGTGGGCATGGGAATAGAAATGAGGCTATTTGAAAGTCTCATGAACTCAGAGGTGAGTTCAGATCAGCCAGAGGAGATGACAGAGGAGGATCAAAGGAATCTTCTGATAATTGGAGGAATTCAAATATTCCTGCCACATCGCCAAGGGGAGACAAAAGTCTATGTTGCAGATGCAATAGCAGCAAAAGAAGGACAACCAGTTGTGACTGTCAAAGAAGAAGTGGAGCAGATATTAGAGGTTGCCCAAGAATAAGGAGATGAGCATTCTGAGGAATGGTTCAACATATTCGGCCAGGAAGCTGAGAATACTGCAGCACTAAAGTTGACAACAAAAAAAGAGAAGGAAGATAGATTGATAACTCCATGGGAGATGGAGCTGGAAATGATGGAGGATTGGCTAAACAATCCAGAGTCAACGAGTGGCTTCCATGAGCAGATGATTGTTGAGGAGCATTCCGAGGAATCGCTCAGATATTTCAGTCAGGGAGATGAACTGGTAAAGACTGCCATGCCAAGGCATGCAGCATACGATGAAGGGAAATACCAGCCCAAGGAGCAACTGGGAGAGGTTGGACTTGAGCCAACACAAAGAGAGGTGGCAGCCACAACACTGTCACAAGAGGAGGCTGAGAAGCAGCTCAGTGAGGAGACTGTAGAGATTAACTTTGCAGCAAGGTGGCAAGTCAAGGCCATAAAAGATGAAGGAGAAGGCATGGGAGATCATGGTGATCTACCCATTTGTAGAGAAGAATTGTAGCAGAAGAGACTGTAAGGATAGAGCCATCCAAGACAACAGCTGGATGAGGTGATCGATGAGATCAGAAGGTTGATGTTGGAACTAGTAGAGATTTCCAGCAAGGGGAATTTGAGAAGAAGGGAGACAACAGCAGTAGTAGAGCAGTGTAAGCAGCAGTAGCAGCAGAACAGAGGAGTAGAGAGACAACTCAAAAGAGTTGTTTGGGATCCAGGAGGATTTCAACATCCAGGATGGAGAGCTCATGAGCAAGAGCTCATGAATTTTCACAGCATAGGAGTATAATGTAGGAGCATTGCTCCCAAGTGAGCCATGCACGAGCCAGCCAACCCACTCAATGCATTCAAAGTGAGCATCCAAGAAAGAGAGGCACCAACCCTCTCACATTTTGAATTTGAATTAAGGGCATTTAATATTTGTAAGGTTGTTAGAGCCAAAAGGTCGTGCTTGTTATCCCTGATTTTAGGGATAACTAGGAGATCATGTCTCTAGGCCCACAGGTCCTAGAAATGGAGTACCGAGAGTAGGATTGACCTGAGCATGGCCCTGGAGGGCCCGTCCTTTTCTTCTTTCATCAGATTTGTCTTGTCAGCAGTAACAGCATCCATCACCATCAGCTTGGTCTTGTATCAGAGAAGGCTCTTGCTCCATGAGGTAATTTGTCTGGGTATCATGGTATGTGTCACTTTTGATCATTATAACCTTTAAATATATGCATCTAATTCCTTTTATCTCTAAAAATTGCTTGGATCTTACACTATACCACTTGACCATGCATGGGGAGATTGACTAGGTGCCCTAGCAAGCCTGTACCCATAGGTTTTGGTTTTCCACTGGGGGATTTCTGAAGAGCCATTATCTTCTCCCGTCATACCATCACTTTCCATCTTATCTCCCGCTCATCTATCCCATTCCCCTTGTCTAGGCATTAGGTTGACTTGTTTTTAGGGTTGCACCTTACCTCGTGGGAAGAAGGGGCTAAAGGCCCAGAAGGTAAAAGTAGCTGGTGAAAGATAAAAGCCTAGAAATAAAATCTCGAGATGCTTCACCCAGGGATCCCCGAGAAGGTAATAAAAATCCTCTCATCAAGAAACAAGAGGGACCTGGAAAGATAACAAGAAAGACCTAGTCATAAGGATAGGGGGTCTCATCACGAGCCATCCTATTATGTTCATGGGTACCTAACAGCATGACATTGCCATCATCTGGTTACCACGCCAGGGCAGTGACCTTTGGTTGCATGGCCAAGGGAAAGGGGGTATCATCATGAGCCAGCCTTATCATCTCTGTAAAATTACTTATGGGTAACACTGTCAGCTCTGGTCACCACACCAAGGTAGTGTCCTCTAGTTAGCCTTGAATAAAAATATAAGAAGAAAAACAAGCAAATAAAGAAAAGAATGAAAGGCAAGAAAGGGATTGGAAAAATTTGCATCCATGACAGGTATAGCTTGCCTTCTACAAAGGCACCCACAAGTAAGATCATGCATCCCTGTCTCTCACTCTACCCGTATGTCTGGACATCCCTTAGCCACGCCACATCATTTACATGGCTTGGATGAAAACCCTTGGAAACGTTCCTTTCCTTATGAATACTAGCCCAATAGGTTGTCTTGCTCTTTTTCCTCAACCTTGTATTGTAGGTTTTTGTAACGTCTTTGAGTTGTTGAATGATATATCAGGGTTTTTATGCATATGTTTGATAATACTAATGATGAAATGTGATTGACATTGCTATGATACCTGTGACTAATGAGCCCATGGACGGCGTAGTTTTCAATGTGTAGGACCATGCTCGATGGACAGGTACCATTTGGACCGGTACACATGGGGAGATTATCAGTTCGGACCTCCATGGGGATGAAGAGCCCATCAGATGGTTGCTAAGACCTATCAGAGAGGCAGATATGAGATAGTGCTTGATCGAGGTTTTCCACCGGAGAAGAAGAGGATGTTTCACCAGAGGCACTTTGGTAGAGCTCGGCCTAGGGGGAACGACCCCTCTTCAGTGGAACGTTTTCCTTGGAAGGCTCAGGGCATCCCCATCCTTACCATGACATCATCCAACTTCATGGTCATTCTTGGAGGTAGACTGGACAGCAGTGGCACGTGTGGCATCTTGAAGAATCCCCTAAGGGGGCTAACGTTTTTCTTTTGGATGTCTCATTTTCCCTAAAAGGGGCTAGCGCCTCCCTTGAAAGGGATTTTACCTTTATTACAGCTCAGTTAGTGTTTTAATTTGGCATTTTAATGTAAAAATAGCATGATTTTGGTTTAAGGCCTTGTCGGCTAATTTTTATGACCTAAAATTAATTAAAGGTCTTTGATCCAGTATATATTGAGGAGCTTTATCCTCATTTTGACATAACACATCACTCACTCTCATAGTGAGGTCTAATTTTTTCACCCTATTGGGGTTATTGGCTATTTTGAGGAAAGCGCACTTGTTTGGAGAGGAGATATTTGGCAATTTATGGTGTTTTTTTCTTGAAGGAAGGTTTACAACTAGGGTTTGCATGCTACTTTCTTAGTGATTTGTAAGTATTTTTCTACAAAACTTCTTGATTGAATGGTTGTAGTTTAATTTCTTGCATTTATTTATAAATATTGTTGAATCAAAACCCTAGGGGACAAACACACAAGTAGGTCATTGTCTCATGTCCCCTAATAGAAAAACCTTTTAGCCATTGAAGAAGAAGAAGAGAGCCTAGCCATTGCTACACTCTTTCTTTCTTCTTCCTTTAAGCTAGTCGTACCTTTAAATTTCAAGAGGAAGAGGACGTCCCAGGCCTAGGTTATCTACACCTAGGGTTGTTTTTCTTTTAGGGTTTGATGAAAGAGTCTTGCCTTTGCAACACTCTCCCTCTTTAAACTCTCTTATCTTAATTTTACTTGTCTTTGAGCTAGCTAATTGCTGGGAAGGAGGAGAGAGAACGAGGCCTTGATTAAGCAACATCGGAGTGAGCCTCTCTCCCCTAGAGTTATTTCTTTAAGGCCTTACTATTGTAGCACCTTGAAACCTTTCCCTCTTGTCCTTTGAATCTCATCCCCTTCAACTTATGCGTCCTTCACCTTTTGACTCCATAACCCTAGGCACTGATCTTTAGCTTCCAACGTTGAAGTGAAGGTGATTAAAACCACTCTCAAACTCTTATAAATGGAAACCCTAACTAACTACTAACCCTAATAAGGCTGACGTCATCCTTGGTTATTCCATCTTGACACAACAAGTTTTCTTCATAGGAAATTAGATGATGGTTTAAGAGAATTTATTGAATAAAGGATTGATTTGACACATTGATTGCAACATCTTCTTGGTATATATTGATGAATTGATAATATCTCATTGTTGTATTTATGAAACATTGATCTTGTCAATATTTATTGCTTATGTATTGTTATCAGATAGTTATATGAAGTACTAACCCTTTGAAATCATAGCTTGCATATTAGTCTTCTATTGCTTTGTTCTGGGCAAGTGTTCTCATTTGGGCATACACTTCATTATTGGTTGTTAGCCAGACTATCTGCTCTTGGTGGTGACCTGTGAAGGGGGAATTTCACTTTGACCTTTATACCTTAGCCTCTTCAAAACTCCAGGTTACCGGGGACATCTCCCATGGGGCTAGCCTCCCTAAATAGAAATAACCTCCCCATTGTGGCGACATTGGGTGGGGTAGGTTCCTGTTACGCTAGTTTGGCCTCTATATTCTATCCTTTTGACCTAGCTACAAACTGTGCGATAACACTGCCTATATGCAGGCTTTATATGTAGATATCCTTTAATGGTTGTAAGGCCGAATCTAGCTCTGATCTAGACTAGACAGCCCATTCAATGTAGAGTTAATGTAATTGAATGAGATTTGGTGAGGATGGAGGGAAGAGATCGAAGAGCCCCCTCATCGTAAAATATATTTGGATCTCATTTTGAGTAGGTAGGCTAGAGAGTAGTGGATAGAGAAGATAGAAGGAGCCAAGACTCTGTGAAAGTCTGAGCTCAAGAACACCTTGTAAAAAGAGGCATTTCATATTAATACAAACAACAGTTTTTCCTGCATGTCATTATGTGTTGTGTGAATGCTTTTATGTGTTCTTTATATGTTGTAGATGTATGTTAGTAAGCATTTGCAGGGACAGATAGGTTCCGCTATCTGTTGGATTCTTTGATTTCAGGTTTGGGGTTCTTTGAGGCTTCATGCCAAGAGGGTGTGACAGAACGATGTGGGTTCTGAAAGCCAATGCATAGAGTGCACTTCCAATTCTGTGGAATTTGGACAAGGACATGCCAGGAGGGCGCACCAGCTGAAGTCTCAAACTCAGGGGAAGATATTAAGGTTGTTGAACACCTTGGAGACATGACTGTGCAAAGGAAAATCACAGAGGAAGATAAAATCTCTGAGGAGTTCTGTAAGAGCTCTGTCAGGACGGCATTGAGCAGATGCATGGGTTGCATTGAGGAGAAGAAATCTGGTTCAAGTTTAGAAAGGAGATAGAATCACTAAGGATTCTATAGAGCTCTTCTAGGAGGGTATAGAGCAAGCGCACAGAGTGCAGAAGAGAACTCTTGTGAGTTCATTAAGGGAAACAGAGTCACTGAGATAACTCTAGAGAAACTCTGCCAGGAGAGCATTGAGTGGATGTGCAGAGTGCACAAGAAATAACTCCTTTGAGTTCTGGAATAGAGAAGAGTCCAGGAGAGGATCTTCACGGGGTTGTTGAATACCCTGCAGACTCAACAAGGAGTTGCTTGAGAAAGAGATTGCGAAGAGGGCATCAGAGGGCATCAGATTATCCATCTGAGGGAGAAGAAAGAGTTAAGTCCCTTAGAGGTCTTAGCAGCAGACAAGTTCAGAAGAGGTAGCACCTTTGTGTGTAGAGACTCTGCAAGCCAGTGCAGAGATAGAGGAAACCTTTCAAGGTTTCAGAGAAGAGAATCTCAGGAGGGATAGTGCCTTTGAGCAGAAGAGTGATAGTTGCAAGGAGTGCAAAGGTCGAAGAATCCTTCGAGGATTCAAAGAGGAAAAATCTCAGGAGGGGTAGTTATTTTATGCACAGGCCATAAGTCGAGAGGTTGCATAGGTCGAAGGAAGACCCTTTGGAGGGTTTGAGTTCGAGGAAGCTTAGGAGGGGAAGCATCTTCAAGAACGCAGAAAGAAGCTGTGAGTATAGGCTTCATAATAGGGACAAAGGCCAAGGTCTTTGATAAGTTGAATTCTCCCAAGGTTCAGGAAGAAACAAAAGCTCACAAGGGGAAGCACAACTGTCGTCGGATCAGGCCGAGGACAAGATCTAGATCGTTGAAGTTTCACGTCCATGTAGCAGCAGGAGGAGAGCGTATAAGAGAAGAAGATCTGGGCCGTCAGATCTTCCATAGATCATCGACAGTCATCGAATCTGTGAGAAGGTGATCATGAGTTAAGCTCGCACATGGGATGAGCAGAGGACCCGTGAAATCCCGAATCAGTAGAAGCATCAGGATTTTGGGGTTCAAAACTTCAGAGATTCCGAGGACAGGAGACCGGGAGACTAAAGGTTCTGGGTCACAAAATCTCAAAATTTTTGGGAGAGTCCATATCAAAGGACACGGGGTAGAAAACCCAAAAGGTATCAGAGCTTTGGACATCAGGAATCCAAAAGGTAAGAGTCAGAAGACAGAGGAAGTCTTGACTCCCGAAGTCCCAAAGACATCAAGACCGTTCATCTGCGAAGGACACATGTCACAAGACCCTTGTATTGCGGGGATTTGGGCACTGAAGAGTGGAACGGAGGATTATTTTGGCTTCGCGACTGGCAAAGTCCTGAAGCAATCAGGGGTTTCCAACTGTGGAGGACACGTGGCGATGATCGGGGAACTACCAGGAAATCGGACACGAGGAGTTTGAAAGACCTGTGATTAGTGCCATTGGGGTCGTGGAGTCCCGAAACATTGATAGAATCAGGACCATCCAACAAGAGGACACATGGAAATGATCGAGGCATCGAGAAAATCCCCGAAGGAGAGTATTTCGGCATTCTGGGTACCAGGGATGCGAAGGGAAAGAGTTCGGAACTCTTGACCCCCAAAACACCGAAAAGGACAAGAGTCATCAGATGCAGAAGGGATCATGACCGTTGATCTCTTAGCAGCGACATGCCGGTATTTCGGGTATCGGGAAGTCCAAGGAGCAAGGATCGAGGAAACCTTGTGTCACGGGATCGCGAAACGCAAAATCCCGAAGGCGTTGAAGGGATGCGATAGAAGGCCACCATTTCGGCATACCAAAGATCAGGAATTTGGAAGTCCTAGAGATATGGAATCCAAAATCTTGGGGATGAAGATCCTAAAGTTGCGAAAAATGACATGGAGATAAGTGGGGTTGCTGTCACACCTGGTATCGTGTTATCGGGATTCGGCATTTCAGGAATCCCGCAAACATAAAGTCGGAACACTTCGACATTGGAAGTCCTGAAATCGTGAAATGCAACAAGCTGAGGTAAAGTAATCCTTGGAGGAGAAAGTCAGGGATCGACATTTCGGCATTTCAGGGTTCAACTTATCAGTAATTCCGAGGACTAAAGAGTTGGGGCTCTTGATATTTGGAAGCCCAAAGAAGACTGCGGTCACATGAAAAGTGGTCACAAGGACCAGAGATAGGGCCCAGGGGGATAATCACTGTTGAGTGTCATTTCGGCATTTCAGAAATTCAGAGATCGAAATATCTAAGAGTAAAGGGCTCTTGACATCAGGACTCAAGGAATCCCGAAACCCGAAATTACATTTCAGGAAATGATCACGATCGTGTCAGGGGCCGTGTACAGGTGAGAGCTTGCACCTTGTGTATTTCACAGACAGGTGGAGATTTAAGGAAAAGGACCTGTGGATTGAACATGTGAGGTTCTGATAGGGATTTGAAAGAGCCACTTCGGTTCAGAGGTGAATTCAAGAACGATCCTTAGACCGGGAGATCATGCAGAACCTACTGAGGCAGGGGGTGCTACGTCATCCTGGATGAATGCGCATATTTTTCCTTCTTCTTGGTCCCAATGTTGAACCTGTTCATCTTCCTCCAATACTGTCCACATCCACGCTACCCTGTCAAACAAGTCCACAACTATGGTGACTTGTCTTTCCATTTTTTCCACATGTCCTGCAGCTTCTTGCCTCCTTTGTTCTTTCACCTCTGGGGGAGTAGTAGGAATTAGTTTTTCCTTAAGGTTTTCGATCTCCTGCTGGTATTGATCAATATTTTGCACAATGTGATAAATATTTTGCGCGGTGTTTGGCTCTGCTATTTACACATTGTTTGGGATTATGTCATAGGTTGCAGTCACTCCCTTCTCGAGCCTGTCCACATGAAATTTTTGTTATTCTTTCTCTGTAGTCAGCTAGTCACATTTTATTTGGAGCATTTCCATGACTCCTCTACTCACCTCTAGACTGGTGGCATCTCTGCGGGCCCTCGATTGCACTTCCTTCATGACACTCGCTTATAGCCTGTAGAGAGCCTTTGTGGGTATATGTTCTAGTATTATATCCATCTCTTCGACTTCTTGTAGTGGTGTCTGAGTTGTTTCAGCATCCCACCTGATCATTTTGCACGTGATGGTAAATGTGCGACTGCTCTAGATGTCAAATTGTACCATCTCTTCATGTTGCTTCTATGCTGGTGGCCTCGGTACTCCCATATGTTGTTGCATGGTAGCCTGAGATTCTATGTGGCACTGTAGATGTTGTAAATTCGCATGGACTTCTATCAACTTAGCCATGATCTTCTCTGTATGTGCCTTCGTTCTTTTGATCGCCTCCTCACTCTTGTCTTGGACCTTGTCTGCGACAAGATTTGCATCATCCCAAGTGAGGGTGATGTATGGGTCCTCTATGTCATACTTCTTTTTACCATGTGCATATGTTCCTTGCGTAGTCTCCTTTGTGGACTGTGAGGGTTGTACCCCATTGGTTGTGCATGGGCATGTTTCCTACTGACCCTGTGTTGGCTTCTTCCTCTCATCCTATGGTTAGATTCCCGTTTGCGTTGTTGTGAGATTTATCCTTGGTTTTTTTGGGATTGTTATCCCACTTGGCATTGTTTGCATTGTTGTTGTCTGAGTATTTCCATCCAGACTCCCTGTTCATGCTGAAGAGTCTACCTCAATTGTGTCTTTAGGTTTAGAAGGCTACATCATACCTGTCTTGGTGGTGGGTTTTTTTATTGGTTGTTTCCACTACATAGGCCAATCTTTGATTATCTAGTCCACCTCCTCTCTAGTCATGCAATACAACATCTTCAACCATGCTCACTTGGGATCCCTCACAGTTTGGATCAATGTATGGTTTTAGGATGCCTTGAACTTCACAATCCCTTTAGTTTCATGTGCAACCTCCCTCGAGATGGGACATGTTTTTTCAGTGCACTATTAAATCTCCTCTAGCAACATGGAAAACACTGCATTGTTTTCCTACTGTGCTTTGTTTTCCTTCGTATTCTAGAGGGACTTGTACCTAGATGCATAGCACTTCCCTGTCCTCATGATTAAGGTGGTGTACTTGGGCTCCTGTCACCCTGCGAGAGCAATCAATATCATCAGCTAGGAGTAATGGAACTAAATTCCCTTATCTTGTGCATTGTGGTAGTCCAGTAAAAACCGGTTTAGCAAATATTGTGCCTAGTTGAAAATCATTCCTTTTGTGCACTGCACTGCTACTGCAATTACACCTACAAGGGCTTTCTCTCGGTGACACTTCCTTAATAGTTTTCATGCTGTCAATTTGTTGGCAAGCTTCGTCACGTCATCATTGATTTCTTTTATGATGAGGCCTCTACTCCCCAACGATGTGTCGAATTGTACGTTCACATGCTCTGCCATTTCCTTCCCACATGCCTTGTTTTCCAAAAACTCTTTTAGATGTGAGTCGGTTGTGGGCAATCTGATAATCTTGGAAATGAGTGCTACATCTATCTATACAGGCTTGTCCATCCAAAAAATTCCCCCATGGACCAGAGCCACTAATTGTTTGATGCATAGGCCAACATTTTTACCCCACCTAAAGTATGGAATGTCCATCTAGTTCATGATGTCGGAGTTGTATAACCCCATAATCCATTGCTCGGTCTCTAATACTGGCCTTCCTAGGGGTCCAACCTCCCCTATGTTGATCAAATAGAATTCCTCGACTAACTATGGTAATTTCTCTCTACCGCACACATCATGGTCTACGTAGCGCAACTTGGGTACTTTCCCTGACATGTCCTCGACAGTGGGGAATACATCCTAAATGGAGGGTAATGAAATCTCTAGAATTTCGAGGATATTTGTTTTTTGTCCCTCCATGGATGTACCCACCTCTGTGGATTCTACGCCCTCCTTGTCCCTAGGTGAGTCTGGTCATCTGTTATGTCCTCGACCTGGGCTTATTCTCGTGATTGGAACGGTCTGGGTTCCTCTGTGTCAATCGGTCATATCATCTCCTTGAGGTTAGGGTTTGAAAACCCATTCTCAGATCCTGATCTCTTCCCTACCTCTCCTCGTTGCATAGTCAGGCGCTCTTCCTCCTCCCGTGTTGGGCTTCTAGACTATGGCTCTGAAGTGGTCACATCCTCGACCTCGATTATGGGCTCAGGCTATATCCTTTCCTTACGCCTTGGACCTTGTTGGGTGACCCTAATAAACTGGCTTGACGACCCCTACTTCAATGTAGCCATCCTGTGTGACTGTAGTAAGCTTGGATGACTACAATGACAATTTCAAATTTAGGGCATAGATTCTTCTAATCGCTCTGAGCTTCAAAATTCACTAAGTGTTGAATAATTGTGCCTTTTTCACCCTTTATAGAACTTTTCACGATCATTTTTCACATTTTGTGTACATTTGCACCAACTTTTCTTTTTGTTGTGCGTTGTATTCTGATATCTGGCATGGTAAATCTTGTGCACCACTTTTTATATGTTTTTTTATTTTCTGTTGTTTGTATTTTTGTGTTTGTTTTTCTTCCTTTTTTCTCTTTTTGTTTGGTTTTTTCATTTTTCTATATAGTATCTACTATTGTACACTATATACATGCTTTCCTTACTGCGTTGTCCCTGTTTATGCTTGGTGAGGTCGACTTTCCCTGTATAGCTTCAGTTGGCTCCCATTGATCATTCCCTTTAATTTGATTCCTATTAGGTCTTTTGGTCACACAAATCCTCTATCTGTGACATGTTGGAATTCATATGGCCCTAGCCAATGCACCCTAAATTTACCCGGATGTTGAAAGAATTTGTTGTGATATAGCAAGACTAAGGCTCCTTCCTTGAAACTTTTCTTCTTGATATTTTTGTCGTGCCAAGCTTTGTCTCTGGCTTTTTATACTTGTTGGTGAAATCCTATGAGGATCCTATCCTCTTCCATTTCCATGATATGACTTAGCCTTTCTTCTACTACACCCCGTTTGATCATGTTAGTAATGGCTGGGACACGCAGACTAGGCACCAGAAATTCCATAGGTACTACTGCTTCCTGTCCATACACCATCGTGAATGGTGTCTATCCTGTCAACTTTTTACATGTAGTTATGTATGCCCATAGTACTACTGGTATTTTCAAATCCCAACCATCCCTGTTAACATTGCATATCTTTGTCAAGGCATTCTCCAAGATCTTGTTGAAGGCTTCTATTGTTCCATTTGCTTAAGGGTGGTATGGTGTACTCTTTTGATTATGAACTTCAAACTCCTCAGTCATAGCCTTGATAGTACTGTTGATGAAGTGAGTATCTTGGTCACTCATCAAAATCCTTGGACATCCAAATCTAGTGATCGTGTGCTCAAACAAGAAGTGTGTTTTTTTCTCTAAGTTGTAATATTTGATTGTTGTTGTTTTTTCCCATCTTGTTAGGTATTATGTCACAGTAATGATGTATCTAGCTTTGGACCTTCTTTTTGGTGAGTGAATTGGTCCAACAAAATCTATAGCCCATTTTTCAAATACCTGCAAGGTTACTTGTGGTCTTAGGAAAATCTCATCCCTTCTATTAGGTTTACCAACCCTCTGACAAACATCACATATCTAGAAATATTCCTTTGCATCTCTATGAATTGTTGGCCACCATAATCCTGCGTGTAATACCTTTTGTGCGGTAGATTTTCCTGCATAATGTCCTCTCGCTATTCCTTCATGGGCTTGTGATAAAATTCTAGGCCTTCCATGCTCCAATAGAGATCTTCTCAAAAAACAAATTGCGCCCATTTTGTATAAGTATCCTGCAATCAATTGATATCCTGTAGCTATGAAAACCATTTTTTTCTTTTGCACGGTATTAAACTCTAGTGGCGCAATCCCTGTACTCAAATATCCAATAATGTCAGCAAAGTATTCATCGGCTATTTCTACTGAGAACAACTACGCATCAGGGAAGTTATCCTCTAAATTTGTAGGTTCCTCTCCACTGGTGATCCTTGACAGGTGATCAGGTCCCACATTCAACTTCCCTAGTTTGACTATCACTTCAAACTCAAATTCTTGAAATAGCAATAACCATATACATATTCTCACCCCCAACACTGGCTTGTTGACTAGGTACTTAAGAGCATAATGGTTTGTGAACGTATTAAAATGTTTCCCAAGTAAATAGTTCTTGAAATTCTATAGTGCATATACCATTTTCATGGCCTTCTCTTTATGTAGTATTATATTTATGTTCTGATTCAGACAATTTTCTGCTAGCAAATGTTATCAGATTATCCAATTCACATGTTCCTAACTATTCCAGAATAGCTCCAAGTGTTATGGGTGATGTGTCTACATGCACATAAAATGTCTTTTCCCAATATGGGAATACTAGAATAGGTGTTGTGACCATCATTTCTTTCAAGGTGTCCAACCCTTGTTGACAGTCCTCATTCCACTGAAATTTGATATCTTTCTTGAGTAATTTATCCATCTATGTAGTGATCTTCGCATACCCTTTTATAAAAAAATTGTAATAACTTGTATGTCCCAATGTGGCTCTCAACTGTCGGACTAATTTTGGTGGTGAAAATTCACAATTACTACAATCTTTGTAGGATCCATTATTAGACCCTATGTGCATACTATATGGCCCAATAAAATTCCAAAATATGTTCCAAATATGCATTTCTTAATGTTCAAGGATATCTTGCATTGCCTACATCTTTCCAACATTAGCCTTAACACCTCTACATGGTATTTCAACATATTGTATATTGTCCAATCATACAAGTATACTTCTAAAAACTAATGGATGAATTCTTTGAATGTAGCTATGACTACTCTTGAGAATATTTCTGGTGCATTCTTCAGTTCAAAAGGCATGATTTTGTATTGATAGGATCTCCATTCCATAGAAAAGGTAGTCTTATACCTATATTCTGAAGTTATTTTGATTTGGTGGTATCCTGAGAATGCATCTGTGAATGAATATAATTCCTGACCTCCCACATTCTCTGTGACTTCATCGGTAAAAGGGGTAGGAAAATGGTCATGTAGGCAAGCATCATTTATCTTCCTGTAACAACCCTAGTTGAATATATGCTTAGGGATTATTAAGAAAAATTAATTAGGTGATTAATTGTTCTAACATGGCTTTAATTAACCAAAGATTGGCATAATAATATTAATTAAATATTTATTAATTAATTAATTGTTATAATTTTGATTACGCAAAATTAATTAGGTGATTAATTGTCCTAACATGGCTTTAATTAAACCAAGATTGGCATAATAATATTAATTAAATATTTATTAATTAATTAATTTTTATAATTTTGATTAATTAATTAATTAATTACCTATCACATTCAATGTCATGGGTGATAAATTTAAGAGGGTTAATCAATTTAATTGTTTAATTAAATGATTTACGTATACAGAGGGGATAAGAAACATTAAATATAAGGATAAGAAACATTAAATAATAGGATAAGACATTAACTAAGAGGATAAGATAATGAATGTATGGATAAGGAAATTAATGAGGAAAGGGTCGGTGAAGGAGGGATATGACAGGAGGAGTCTTACAGGAAGAAGGCATTATTTTGGGGGAAAAAAGACTATATGTGGGAGGTGATGATTTTTCTGGTGGGAGGAGTTTGTTTGAGGGGTTTTTGGTAAACCAGAGGTAGGGGGCACCGGTTTGCTGGGGGTTTTGGGCACGGGGGCCAGGATATCCATATGGTATTCTAGAGCTAGGAAGTCGAACAAACTGCTCCTAGTTGGCAGGGAGGAAACATGGTTTGGGAAGATTTGGTCAGCGCATCAGGCAACAACAAAGCAACGGGCTAGACAACCAGGTCAACGGATAAATTAGCATCAGAAGCAGGTAATTTGTTTATGAAATTGCTAAGTTCTTTTTTTTTATGTTGTAGTTAAATGTTAATCTCTGCTGAAAAATTGCTTATGCTGGTGATTGAATTATTTGTGTAATTTAAAGGAATTATATCAAATTTTGTATTTACGGTTCCTACGCATGGTATCAGAGCTTCAGTTTGAAGCACTGGAGCCTTAAGGGCCTACTTACCCGCCTACCCAATTTAGAAATGGAATTGTACCCACCCAAAAATTAGACAAAAATTATATAAATCTAGGCCTGAGGGCCAAGTTCCAACTCCAAGTTCCAGCACCACCTCCACCTAACCTGCAAGACAAGTATACATTTTGATTTTAGTATATACACAAATCTATATATAATATATAAACAATATGCCTGGAAAATGAAATTTAGCCTGCACCATACAAAATAACTCAGATGTGGTGATGAGTTACAACAATTTATTTGGAGATATAGATTCCTTGATGGTAAACTCTATACCCATGTGTTGCTGCTTAAAATCCTATGTTTGAATTCCTGGTGATGGATTCTAATATCCAGATTAAGAGTTCACTAAGGTTTCTTTTGGATCAAACTAATGTTGACGTAATTGGGATAAATAATCCATAATAAACTAATTTAAGAAATTCTTATTTGTTTAGATATTGAAATTCTTACTGATGTTTTGACCTGCCTATCTGCATATAGTAGCGAAAATGCATTCTATGCACACTGCATGCCAATCACATAATTCCCTGCAGAGCCCACAGATCGTAATTATTTGAAACGCCCCAGAGAAAATTGTATTGATCGATGACACATGTTGCCCAAGTTCGAATTCGAGCGTGAGCTCGACGTTCGCTGAAGGTCCCAGAAGCCGGCTCGAGAAAAAAAATGAATATTTTTGGAAAAATTACAGAAATTACTCACAATTCTCTTTAAATAACCCACTGTATTCTGAGATCTTTCCCAGGTTTGGCCGAAAATCGACTTTTGAGCCACGAAAAATGCTGAAGCATTATGACAGATGTGCCCTCAGGATGCAAATATTTACAGGATTTGTTACATCTCTGAGGTAAGCACAAGGCCGAGAGCTTAGAAAACAGTGCCCAAATCCTAAGGTCGAGTCACAAGATAATACCAATGCACAAGGCAGCACGTGGAAGAGATCCCACAAGAAGCGTATAATGTGCACAACGCATCAAGCACCCAACAACTACACCAAACATCCGCTGAAAGAACACACCTGTAATGAGAAATGACACGAGATCATTCACAAATGAACTGTCAAATTTGATTTAGTTGCAACGAGACCAAACATCTGACTATTAATTCACACCACAAAGCCCGATGCACAGGCAACATGCACCAAACGCTAAGCTGAGGGCCAAGCCACACGCAAACATACAAGTTATCGCCCAAACACCAAATGCCCAAGCTGTCGAGGAGGAGGAGCACAACCTGTGCACAAGACAGGGCAGGCAATGTGCAAATATAGAGGCAATAAACTAGTCCCAATGGCCAAACCTGGTATGGTTGTGGTATTTATTTCCAACGGCCAGACCACAGCCCAACCGACAAGGAGCCATGGCCATATTTTTATTAAAGAAAGTAATTGAAGACATCTCTTCCTTCCATGGATGTGTTGTGGATAAATGATGACCAATGTAGTGGTCGTAATTAATTAAATACCAAAATTAACAGTATAATAACAAATGGAAGTAGCCCACTAAAATCATCAACAACAACAAAAGAATAGCTCAAAACTAATCTGATTGTATTATGTAGCTAACCTGTTACATGCGTAGGGTGTCCCAATGGTTCAGATCTACCTTAATAGATGGGGTATGAACCTCATACACAACAAATAACTTCAGTAAGAATTGTGCAGCCCTGCTACCATCAACTCGACCTCCCCCAAAGACTGGAAACTCGGCCCTCAACACCACACTTCGGTCCAACAACTAAAGACACAACCAGCCAAGAGAAATTCAGCCCACAAGAGAAGAAACTCAACCAGCAATAAGTAGACTCAACCCTGGTTAAAAGGATAAACGTATTTAATATGTAATTATTATATTATATATATATTATGTTTTAAAAATCGAAAAAAAAAGGTTTAAAATATATGCTATTAAGATTAAGGTTTAAACATTAGTTTTAAAGATTTAAAACTAATATAATTAAATTATATATATATATATATATATATATATATAATATAATATTAATAAATAAAGTTATAAAAAAAAAATTAAATTAAAATGTTTGAGAGTCCATGGGTTTTGAACCCAAGACCCCCCACCAAGCGAAGAGCCTTAAGAAGAACACTAACGCCAACGCGCCCTCATAAGCCTTTACAAATAAATTCTTATACTTAATTAGATTAATGGTAACACTGTAGGGATTAGAGTGGTATTATTAATAAGAAGATACAGTCTGAAGATTAAGACTAATTGGCTTATTATCTAACCTATTGATCTGGAGCCAGCTAACCGAGTTGAATCATAACTAGTGAATGCACCGGAAATCAAGGTAAAGGATTATTTAGTGTTGTTTATCTTTGTATCCCGAAGTATAATCTCCAAGCACCAATCTCACGCGACCGTACACACAACTCATCGATCCAAGTGCCAAGTCCCTCCACTCCATTCCACCAGTCAAAGTCAATGCTAAATCTCAATGCAACATTCGACAACGCTAACACTAGGCGCCAAGGAAAAGATCACGAGTCAAGCATCGGAGGATATTTAGCTGTAAACGAAAAGTTAAAAGGACTTAGACTAGGACAAGTGGGAAGGAGGCAGCATACGCACTAGGAGAGTGAGCAAGAGGAATTGGCGAGGATGGCACAACGCTAGCGTAGCTACAGGGCAAGGGAAGCAATAGTTTTTTTTTAGGGAACAGAAATCAAGCTTAGACGCTTAATCCTAATCCTAACCTAGCCAATCCCCTAAAGAGAGTAATGTATGTTTATAGACAAGTAAAGAAAACTTACACCTAACCATGTTTCTAGTTTGAGTAGCACCAATTTGAAACGTCCTTGAACTCACCCTGACAATTTTGGTTGATGCAGGTTAAAGAATACAGGATGGTCAGGAATCAAGGGAATCGAGGCAGGGGAGCGTCGTCGCAAGAACCGCCAACACCACCACCAACACCACCACCATAACCCGAACTAGCTCTCATACTGCGCTCGTTGGAGGCCATTAATGAAACTTTAAAGGGGCGACAACCAGCAGGGATCGAAGTGGAACCCCCACCATCTGGAATGGGTAATCCATAAGCGTCAAGGGATTCAGGGGGAGGACCTCCACCCGAAGACATTGCATGAGAATTACAGAAGATCAAACTTCTAAAGTTTGTCGGGGTTCACGCCGGTGAACGCGTAGAAGCATGGTTGGAAGGCATGACAAGGTGTTTTTCCTTAAGAGACTATGCGTCCAACTCAAAGGCAAAAATCACAATTTTTCAGTTAAGAGATAGTGCCTTGAACTGGTGGGGAAACCTGGAAAGACAAATGCACCTTACCCCAGACATAGTATCTTGGGAACTTTTCGAGGAGAGGTTCCAAAGGAAATATCTTCCAGCATACTACGAGGAACAATAGGTAGGGGCATTTCATGCCTTAGTACAGGGAAACATAACTGTAGAAGAATATGATATCAGATTTATGGAATTGGTCAAATATGTTTCGTATATGGATAATGACCAACGACAGGAAAAGTGCTCCGTCTATGGATTGAACCCTAAGATAAGAGCTATGGTGCAGATGTGGAAACCGTTTTCAGTACCGGAAGTGGTGGAAAATGCACGTTATGCGAAGGAACACATGAACTTAATCGGGGGTACAAGACCGACATTTCCGCATCGTCCTGGATTTGTAGGGAAGGCCTCGAGGACATTTCCCAGGGGAGGGGGCTCAAGGCCACCGCCATATGGTAATAGAGTCGCGCCAAGGACAGTAGCTGTAGGGATTTCAATGGAAACGAGTGCAGCATCTCGGTCATCGCCAATGATGCAGATAGGTCCACGACCATCTCAAGGAACAGCTAGCAGGGGTAGGCGTTCCAGGGGAAGGAACTCATTTCAAAGACAGTCACATAACAGTGCACAAGTTCAATCTCATGTTACCTGTTGGGGGTGCGGAGGACCCCATTACCAGCATGACTGCCCAGAGTTACAATCAGGGTTCATGCATAGAGAAGGAAAGGCACTGATGGGGAGAGCAAGTAGCAGCCACCAAATTTATGCAGCGGTTAATAATCGCCAGGCCAAACATCAATCCACGGTGGTGGAGTCATCAGGTACGCTAAATCATATCAATGTTAAGATTTTATTTGATTCTGGTGCTACAAATCGTTTCATTTCCCCATCTGCATTAGGAAAGAGTGGGTTGGCAACCTACGAGCACGATGAATTTAAACAAGTCGAGATGGCTTCGGGAGAAAAACAAGCGGTAGGACCTAGTGTTTATAATTGTATAGTAGACTGGGAGTGTGTACTACTAGGTTGAAGGTATACTTCACTGCTCTCAGGGTGTATGACCTAATCATTGGGATGGATTTGTTAGCAGCTCACCGAGCCTTGGTAGATTGTTTCGCAAAGAGGGTTCTTTTTGTTGACGATGAAGGAAAACCAGTAGAGATCCAAGGTGTATTGAGAAAAGTGTCGTTACGCTTTATATCAACTATGAAGGTTAAGCGATGCTTGAGGCAAGGGTGTCGACTTTAAGTAGTGGAGGCAATGAAAGGAAGGAAGGGACCCTCATTGGATCAATACCTGGTATTGTTAGAATTTAAGGATGTTTTTCTGAACGAGTTACCAGGATTACCTCCTGAGAGGAAGCTTGATTTTACTATTGAGCTAAAACTTGGTGCAGAACCAATCTCCAAGACTCTGTATCAGATGATAGCGCCAGAACTTTGTGAATTGAAAATGCAGTTGAAAGAGTTACTAGACTTAGGGCTAATAAGGCCCAGTGTCTCACCTTGGGGTGCACTAGTAATTTTTGTAAAGAAGAAGGATGGATCCTTACAACTGTGTATAGACTACAGGGACTTGAACCATGCTACAGTGAAAAATAGGTATCGAATGCCGCGAATAGATCACCTCTTTGATCAGATGAAAGGAGCAGTGGTATTCTCAAAGATCGATTTGCGATCAGGGTATCATCAGTTAAGGATTAAGGAAGGCGATATCCCAAAAACTGCCTTTCGAACTCGGTTTGGACATTGCGAGTTCATCGTAGTACCTTTCGGATTGACCAATGCATTGGTAGTATTCATGAGCCTCATGAACGGCATATTCCGGAAGTACTTAGATCGATTTGTACAAGTATTTCTAGATGACATCCTCATCTATTCCAAGAACGAAAGAGAACATGAGGAACACTTGCAAGTAGTGTTGTCCTGCCTTAGAGAGAACAAATTGTATGGGAAGCTGTCGAAGTGTTCCTTCTTCCAGAAAGAGATTCACTATTTAGGTCATATCATTTCTAGCGAAGGAATCACTATGGACCTAGAAAAGGTAAAGGCCATTATGGAGTGGCCAGTGCCGAAAAATTCCCATGAGGTGAGAAGCTTCATGGGGCTAGCAGGTTATTATCAGAGATTTGTAGAGGGATTCTCCAAAATAGAGAAACCCATCACCACCTTGCAGCGCAAGGGGGTCAGGTATGAATGGACAGAGGAGTGTGATAGTGCATTCATTGAGCTTAAGAGGTTACTAAATGGTGTGCCAATTCTACGAGTGTCGGATATGGAAAAGGACTTCATAGTCTGCACAGATGCCTCGAAGCAAGGGTTGGGGGTCATGCTAATGCAGGATCGATGAATGATAGCTTATGCGTCTAGTAAGTTGAAGAAACGTGAAAAGATATATGCGACTCATGATTTAGAGTTGGCAGCTGTAATGCTAGCTCTGAAAATTTGGAGGCACTATCTTGTGGGGCGAAACTTTGAGCTCAAAATGGACCATCAAAGTTTAAAACA
>JZKD02S1806567.1:498134-520403 GCA_000966675.3 Picea glauca | reverse complement strand
ATATACACTAGTATGTATGAGTTTTCTTAACTTACTTACTGATAATGTCGGTTAATTGTTATGAATGTGTGAACCATGTTTCTTTTCCTTTGTACCATAAGATACCTTAACTTCGAGACAAAGTTTCCTAAAGGGTGGGTGTATGTAACAACCCTAGTTGAATATATGCTTAGGGATTATTAAGCAAAATTAATTAGGTGATTAAGTGTCCTAACATGGTTTTAATTAAAAAAAGATTTGGCATAATAATATTAATTAAATATTAATTAATTAATTAATTGTTATAATTTTGATTAATTAATTAATTACCTATCACATTCAATGTCATGGGTGATAAATTTAAGAGGGTTAATAAATTTAATTGTTTAATTAAATGATTTACGTATACGGAGGGGATAAGAAACATTAAATAATAGGATAAGACATTAACTAAGAGGATAAGATAATGAATGTATGGATAACGAAACTAATGAGGAGGAAAGGGTCGGTGAAGGAGGGATATGACGGGAGGAGTCTTATGGGAAGAAGGCATTATTTTGGGGGGAAAAAGACTATATGTGGGAGGTGATGATTTTTTTGGTGGGAGGAGTTTGTTTGAGGGGTTTTTGGTAAACCAAAGGCAAGGGGCACCGGTTTGCTTGGGGTTTTGGGCACAAGGGCCAGGATATCCATATGGTATCCTGGAGCTAGGAAGCCGGACAGGCTTCTCCTAGCTGGTAGGGAGGAAACACGGTTTGGGTAGAGTTGGTCAGCGCATCAGGCAGCAGCAAAGCAGTGGGCTAGACAACCAGGTCAATGGAGAAATTAGCATCAGAAGCAGGTAATTTTTTTATGAAATTGCTAAGTTCTTTTTTTTTATGTTGTAGTTAAATGTTAATCTCTGCTGAAAATTTGCTTATGCTGGTAATTGAATTATTTGTGTAATTTAAAGGAATTATATCAAATTTTGTATTTACGGTTCCTACACTTCCTCAGGTCAACACATATCCTTATGCCTCCTTTATTCTTCTACTGAACTACCATAGGGCTTATCCATTATGATTCTTCTACTAGTTCTATGATCCATGCTTCCAACATTCTGTCAATTTGTGCTTTCAGTTTTCGCTTATATATTGGATTCAGTCTATATGGTCATTGTCTGAAAGATCTAGCCTCATGTTTGAGAGGTATCTTCATCTCTCCTAGGTCTCTTGCTATGCCTTTCATCTCTGTAAACGTGGTAGGGAACAGGTCGTTATACTCGCACAATAACTTTGTTATCCTCTCCATTGTTTGCTCATCTCAATACTCTCCAATGCTTGCCATTTTAGGATTATCATTTGTCCCAATGTTGAATTTATTCACCCTGATTGGTGCAGCAAAAACTTTAGATTCCAGAGATGGACCTTCCACCTCTCTTTTCCCCTCAAATTATGTAATATGAATGTTGTGCGGGCCATCTTCATCTGGTTCTTCTTCTTCCACATGATAGCATGACAGTAGTTCATTAACTGTCTGTATGTGTTGTTGTTGATACTATGTTATAAGCTCGACATTTAGTTCATCAACAAATATCGCTCATCTTATCAGTTTGAGTGCTAAATCCATGTTGGGGTTCTCATGTTCAAATGATAAAGTGACTATAAATGTTTGTTGTAATGTTTTTCATTCTGGAGTGCCTCTATGCAATTTCTGGTCTACATACCAGTTTGTTGGAATTCCTTCCAATGTGTGGATGAAGTGATGGTACCATTCCTTTGGTGGTGTCATCCTCCATAGTATTCTTCATTTCTACAAGTGTTATGTTGGTGTCCCTTGTCCATTAGATATTTTCATCTCATTGTTTGTCGGCTCTGTGATGAATATAAGGTGCAGTAATCACTTGCATTGGTACCAGACCTTAACTGTTTCTGTGTGTGCACCCCACCATCTTGCAGGTGTAGCCTTAAGTGCGATATATAGGGCTAAGAGCCTACCATTATCTGATACTTTCCTCCTCATATTTCGTCAATAACTCTTTTAAGTCATTTATGCCAAGAAAGTTGGGAGGTTCTCTGATCTATGTACCCACCCATCTTACTGCGTGGTCTATTCTTGTGCACCTTCTTGTAGATACCTCATGTAGGCATTGTTGCTAATTCTCCAATCATGTATATGAATAAGAAGTACATGAGGTGATACTTCTCCAGCTGAGTACCCCATATGTAGTTGGATTAATTTAATCTTATGTGTGTGTGGTGGTTCTGTACAGTTGGTTAATTTCTTCTAAATCCAGAGAGGTCAGTTCCACAAATCTTTCAGCTTCATATGGGTCCAAGGGTGAAATGACCCAATATTTCCCTTACTCAAATTTCATCTTCCTTGTCTTCAAGTTGATTATGGATTGGTTATCAAATGCTCAATCCAGCCCAAGAAATGTCATATATGGTGTTATGCCATCTATTATTTCTATCACTTCAAAGTCTGCCTTAGTGTGCACTCTATCCAAATCTATTGTCACTCCTTTCAGACTCCCAATTGGAAACACTCTATGTTGATTTGCTAAATTCAGTTGAACTGGTGAGTAGCCTAATGTCGGCTCTCCCATGCATTTCCATGTCTTCTTTCGTAATACATTTACTTCAGATCCTAGGTCCAATATAAAATCTCCGATGTTGAAATCTTTGATATTGGCATTCAATCTAAATTCTATGCTTGTCCTCCTTCTTGTATGGAGGTGATTGAATGTTTTCTATTCTAACTTCCCCTCTACTTCTGTGTCACATATTTCTAACATATTTTGCAAAACTTTAACAGATGATGGATCATTTAATAGCTTAACACGGGATTGTATACACATCTTGATTGTACTTACTTGTGCTATAAGTGGTACTTCACTGGTGTGATCCATTGATAGGGGAATCTTGTACATTGGTACGTTCTGAGCATGATGCGCGGTTGATGTAGATGCAACATATTTCTTGAGGAAGTCTTTCCTTGCTTCCTTGAATACTTATTTTTATTTCCTCGCATCAAACTGATTCTAAGGTTCAGTATTCTTCTTCACCCATTGGTGTTGTGTTGGATCCTATCGTACTACGTCAGTTTCTGTCTCAACTCCTCCACGTGTAACTATGTTGATATTTCTTCTATCATCCCTCAATTCCGCAGAAATCCATTGAACATTTTGACTGTTCTAATTCTTTTTTTCTTGAATCTTCCCCAAAAGTGTTGGGAATTCCTCTATATCATGGTCTATTGTGCAACAATACATGCATGTCACAGGTGGAAATGGACATTATCTTGCATAATTCCCTGGATATTGGCAGTTATGGCACACTACTGGACCTCTTCCTCGTCCAAATCCTCATCTGCCTCGTCCAAATCCTCCTCTGCCTCATCCTCCACCTCTGTATCCAATTCGATCTCCTCATGATGCACTGTATTGAGGCATATGATTATATTGCGCGGGATTATATTGTGGTTGTGCATTATTATACTGAGGTTGTGCAGTGTTATATTGTTGTTGCGCAGTGTTGTATCGCAGTGGAACTTGGTTGAACTGAGGTGCATCTTGTCCTGACATCATTTATACCTTCACCTTATAGGTATTTGACGCTCTCTCCCTCATGAGATCCATTGTTCTACAGTCTTTGTCATCATGACCCATTGACTTGAAAAAGTTGTAATATGAACTCTTGGGTATTTTCTAATACTTTTGCATCATTCGACAATGATATGGATTATGTCCATGTGTTTTACAGATCTCACACCATGGTCCTCCTATCGGAAAAGGGTTTGGTAGCCCTGTTTCCATGTATTGCACGAATGTTGGACACCCATTCTTGTGGTTTCCTTGTGTCCTACATGTGGTACACCAAACAGTTACTTCTCTTTTCTCTTTTCTCTTATTCTGGTTTAGTTTAAATGTGAGGTTATTCAGATCCTTCTTCAGCTCCTATATTGTTGGATATGTCTTTTGATACTGGTTCTCTTCCAATTGTAGGACTTCCTGTAGAGCCTCTGCCTGAGTTTGAAACTTATGTTGCCTCAAAGGGTATTTCAGATGTGGTAATAGTGAGTTCACAAAGATATTTCGATGTTGCATGTCAGTCATGACATATTTCAATTTACCCTTCAACCATTTGAACCTCTAATCAATATCCCAAACAGATTCAATTGGTTTCTATCTGATTTCAATCATTTCGTTCATGTACTGATATTTTGAGATCGATTTTTGAAATTCATTTATCAGTAGCTTCTTGACATCTGCAATCATCTTTGTTGTTCTTGGTGGACTATTTGTAGCTAAGCCCATGTACCAATCCAGTGTGCGGTCTCTTAACATGATAGCTAACCGCACAAGTTTTGTATCATCATCTGTGATGTGCTTTTCTTCCCAAATATTCTCACAGATAAACAAGTGTTTTTCCATATCCTCTAATTCCTCTCCCTTGAATTCTGGTAGCCTAATGGTTGGATCATGTCCTGCCATATTGAACGTTGATGAACTACAACCTCCGCATGGTGTAGATACTTGAATACTACTACTTGAACTAGCTCCTCCAGTTTCTACTACTTATGTAGATTTACTTCATGTTGTGTTTCTTCCACTAAAATCCGGTTGTCTAAAGGGTGGTGTTATTTCTGGTGTATTAGTTACACATGGTTTTATGGGTTCCAGACTAACACTGACATGGATAGGAGTTCTTCCTTATGCTCCTGCCCTTGGGCCTCTCGTCTCCCCCTCATATGTTGCACGTAGGATTTCCTCAATCCACTCCACAGCCCGAAGATCCTCTACCTCTCCTTCATCACTTTTCAATCCCTCTCTCTATTATGGCTCTCTTCTTATTGTTCATCTCATATTGGTAGTGTGCTCCATTGTGCATTTTTCCAGTTGTTGTCATGATCTGCTTGATCTAGTCTTCCTACATCATGATTGGGCCCAAGGCCTCCTTCTTTCCTTTCTCCATCTCTTCCTCCATTTCTCCAGCTCTTGTAAGTGCTTCCCCCCTTCCCTCATGCATGCAGGGAAGTTTAGTTGTTTGACTTCACAATCATTACAACTTTGTTATATAGTAGGATATTTATGGAAGTATGCAATGATTGAATATACCTTCCTCTTGTTCCTCTTAGGAACTCTTGCTCTACTACGATGTAAGACTTCACAATGTCTACTGCAAATCATGTGATAAATCCTGCAACAACATTGTCTAACCAGAAATCTACTATGCACGTGAATTTGTTGTCAACTTGTTGTAACTGCGTGATCTCCATGGGATTCCACTTTAGTTGTTTGATCCAATTTGTTGTGTGGTTTTCTTTCAACCTCAATATCCACTCCTGCAACACATATGGGAAATCATCGAAAAATACTTCATGCAAGTTGCAAATACGTACTTGTCCAAAAAAAATTATGGTGTTATTTTAGGGTTTATGTTGTCTTTCTACGCAAACTCTAGCTCCTTTATCTTCAACCAACTTTCGATCTTTTCCTTCATTGGACTCCACGGTCTAACCATCCCCTTCTATATTTTCATTCTTTTAAATCTTCCTCAATAGATCTGACATTCTTTTAATGACTCTTTAGTAGATCTCATTCACTCAATCCCCTTCTGTTCCATCTGGAAATAAAACCATTTGTTGGTTGATCTTATCCTCTTTCTACTTCTTAGGCTGACCCAACTTCATATCGAAACAATATTCCAACAAATACCTCTAAAACTATTGGCCCTCATGGTAAACCAGAAGGAAACACAACACACAAAGTGTACTGTGTAGTCTCACCCGAGATAGTTTTATGGGTGGCTACAACACTCGGGTGCTTGCAGCCTGGGATTGAGTGGGGATTCAGGATTTTACTTTGTGATCTTCATTCATTTACTATCTCACACATCTATATTTAATATATTGTGTTTCTTTATCCATGCATATAAATCAACAGATCTAACTACTTCATGAAGACATCTATCTAAGAGTTTACCATTGACAAAAAATAAATAAACAATAAATAGTTCACATAACACACGATCTACCATGGTTCACCCCCTCCTGGGATATGTCCACAAAGATTTGTCTCTCAATTTCTTTTATTATATCTCTATAATATATCACGTTGCACGCAGTACAGTATATGATCTTACAATTACCATAGGCCCTACGATCCCTATGAGGCTGACTAGATCTCACCAGGCTCCTCAGCCTATGATCTAACCCTCGTGATCGAGTTTCTCGACTCTCCTCTAGCTCAAAAACTTACAAAAAAGTTACAGTTCTTACAATCTCTGGTATAGCTACGCAAAAAAATCTTCATTTTCATGCTAGCCTCTGAACTCCCTACCTAGACCTCCTAGGTACATACTTATACATATTTTTGTCTTATCAACCATTACAATATCTTACAAAACCCTAACCCTAATGAAGTTAGGTTTTGTTGCATGCATGCCTTGCACATGTTGCTCTTCCTTTCAGCTATCTTTCTCCCACTTCGTTCTTTTCTCTCCAAAAACAGTCTTTTCCAAAAAATGGGCATGTGCCCAACAATCTTGATGAAGAATGGAAACAAGGAAAGATTCAAATAATTCCAAGATTTTTAGTTGCTATAGAGATTTTAATCATGCAGTTGAAGAAGAGCTTCAAGAAATGATGTCAGATTTTTTCAACCAGTATGGAGGAGGAAACCAAATACAAAGTGGCAAGCATTGAAGACCATCCAGTTTTGAGGGATTTTGAAGATGTTTTTAGAGAAATTTTGGGACTACCGCCAGCAAGAGACATTGATTTCTTTATTCATTTGGTGTCGGGAGTTGCCCCATTCTCTGAGACACCTTACAGAATGGGCACACCAGAACTAAAAGAGTTACATATGCATCTTGAAGAAATTTTGAAGAAGGCGTGTATACACCCAAGTGTGTCTCCTTGGGAAGCCTTGGTTCGTTTCGTAAAGAATAAATATGGAACCTTAAGGCTATGTATTGATTACAAGTAGCTTAATAAGGTCACCATAAAGAATAAGTATAATTTTCCAAGAATTGATGATTTGTTTGATCAGATGAAGGGTGCAAGAATATTTTCAAAGATTGACTTAAGATCAGGCTATCATCAAGTAAGGATAAAGGAACAGTACATCAACAAGACAACATTCAGAACAATTTATGGCCATTATGAATTCACGGTAGTTCCATTTGGGCTATCAAATGACCCAACATTTTTTATATGCTTGATGAATGGAGTATTCAAGGAGTACCTGGACAAGTTTTTGATTTTGTTCCTAGATGATATACTCATCTACTCTAAATCAGAAGAGGAGAATGATCAACATTTAAGAATGGTGTTGCGAGTTCTAAGAGACCATAAGTTATATACTAAGTTAAGTAAGTTCATCTTTTACCAAAATAAGAGTCACTACCTGGGACATATAATTTCAGCGAAAGGGATAAAATTTGATCATGAGAAGATATAAGTCATTAGAGGATGGTCAATGCCCAAGAATGTGACAAAAGTCAGATCATTCATGGGTATTATCGGTTATTACCGAAGGTTCATAAAAGGTTTTTCAAAGATTGCAAGCCCAATCACTTCCTTGCAAAAGAAGGGAGTGAAATTTGAATGGACTTCCAAGTGTGAAGAGAGACTTCAACAACTGAAAGGCATCTTGACAAGTGCACCAATATTGAATATTGTAGACCCAGATTAGGATTTTGTTTTGTGCATTGATACATGCAATGAAGGGCTTGGTGGAGTTCTTAGTCAAAATGATCATGTGGTATCTTATGAGTCTAGAAAACTAAACGAGCATGAGAGAAATTATTCCACAAGTGATATAACGTTAGCATATGTCGTACATGCATTAAAAATGTGGAGGCATTACTATATGGGTGAGAAATTCAAGATAAGAACATATCATTGTGTTCTAGAAAAATTGTTTGGACAACCAACACTACATGCTAGACAAACTAGATGGTTGGAATTGTTGAGTGAATATGAATTAGAAAGTAAGCATATAAATGGAAAATAAAATCAAGTGGTTGATGCACTCAGCAGGAGATATCATGAAGTGGAAGCCATCAACATGTACAGGATAGATTTAAAGGATCAAATTAATGCAACAGCAAATTCAGATCAACAATATGTGAAAATAAAAGAAACATTACAACAAGGAAATTTTTAACAGAAATTTAATTGTTATGAGTTGAAGGAAGATGGGATATCATGTACAAAGGAAAGGTGTATGTGTCAAATTCTAGTGAGATGAAAAACACAGTTCTTAAGGAAATTCATAATGTGTCGTACGTTGGAAACCCGGGATATCATAAGACAATTGCACCAATAAGAAGTCAATGCTTTTGGTCAGGAATGAAGAAATAAGTGGCTAATTACATAGCCAAATGTCTAGAGCTCCAGAAATGGAAGACTGAGCATAGGCATCATGTTGGGTTATTGCAGTCATTTCCCATTCCATAATGAAAATGGGAATTAATTACAGTTGATTTTATCACAAAGTTGCTCAGAATAGTGAAGCAACATGATTCCATGATGGTGGTGGTGGATAAATTAACTAAAAGAAACACATATTATTCTAGTTAAGACCACACACAAGGCAGAAAATATTTTAGATATTTTCATAAAGTAAGTTGTCAGGTTACATGGAGTGCTTAAGACAATAGTTTCAGAAAGATATCCAAAGTTTACTTCAAATTTTTGGAAAGGTTTGTTCAAAGGATTTCGGACGAATTTAAATCTTAGCACAGTGTATCATCCAGAGTCAAATGGGAAAATAGAGAGGACTAATAAGATAATTGAGGAAATGATTAGAATGTATGTTATGGATCAACCATCAAAGTGGAAAGATTATATTTATTTAGTTGAATTTTCCTACAACAATGGGTATCAAGCATCATTGAAAATGAATCAATTTGAAGCATTGTAGGGAAGAAAATGTAACACTTCGTTGAGTTGGGATAATCCAGCAGAAAGAGAATTCGTTGGGACAGATTTGTTGAAGGAAATGGAAGAGCAGATGAAAAGGATAAAGCAAAATTTAAAGGATACCCAGGATAGGAAAAAAAATTATGCAGACAAGAACAGAGATTTCAGTTATTTTAAAGTGGGTGAACATGTGTTTTTGAAAGTGATGGCAAAGAGAAGTTTTCTAAGATTAAGAAGTTTCCTGTAGTTGGAAGCAAGATATTATGGACCTTTTGAAATATTAGAAAATATAGGGCCAGTTGCATGCATGGTAGCATTTCCTACATCTATGAGAGTGCATAATGTATTTCATGTATCATTATTAAATAAGTGTGTACCTAATACTAACCACATAATTGATTGGAATGTGATCTGGGTGGATCACAGAGGGGATTTCCAAGTGGAACCAATACGCATTATGGACCGGAAATTCAAATTTCTCAGGAAATAAACCATAGGGATGGTAAAGGTTCAGTGGACCTGCTATGGTCTTGAATATGCTCCATGGGAGCATGAGTAAAACATGTGGGAAGAATACCCATAAATTTTTGACAATTTTTGGGGAAGAGTGTGAGTCAAGAAAGGCAAGCCAAAGGGAGGAAATTCATATGGGTTGGGATGACATTTCCTAGAAAAAATGTTTTTGTTCATGAGGAAAAGGAGAGAGAAAGAAAGAGAGCTTGAAGTTGGTGAAACAATGGAGGGGAAATTATAGAGCAAGTTGGAATGTATTTGGAGAAATTTGGAGATGAAGATTGAAGATCCAGGTTGCTAGGCCTTAAGAGTGAAATCCAGAGGGGGTTACATTATAACAACAAGAGTTTTTTGTTGGATTTTTGGTAGTTTTCCTAGAAGCAAGTTCCCTTGAGTTCACAACTGAGAGATTCCTAGCTACAAGTGCTAGAGAGACCCTAATAAATGATTGGAACATTCCTTAGGTTAATCGTGATAAATAGATGGAACATCCCTTGGGTTATCCCTAGTAAATGAATGGTGCATTCCTTACGTTGGGCGGGTTAGGAGGAAGAGATTTGGTAGAAAAATCAGGATAGTTGTAGGAGAATATTAGTTGGGTTATGAGTTTTATGAGTTGCAAGTGGACTATGAGAGACCATCCTATTTTATGGATTAATAGCCTCAACTCAAGGGTGAATATCTCTTAAGAATCAGAACAATTAGTCTATGGTTGGGTGGAATGTTTGTCCCAAGAAGCTAGTTGCACAAAATATTCGAAAGATAAGTGTTATATCTTGTTGTCATGTTATTTACATGTGCTATTGTTGTGCATGAACTATGTGTATTTGAGAATGATTTATATGTTGTTGTGTGAATGAATAAGTATAATTCATGTTAATTTTGTGTGATTTGGATGCATCTATTTTATGGTTATATACAATAGCTAAACTGGTTTTAAATTTGTAGTTGCAAGCTACGTGAAATCAACTAATAGTAAAAGAATTACTTTAGTTAGCAGAAATTTTGGTTTTATGTGTAATTTTCACCATAATGTCCCTCGGTTGGGTTGGGGGAACATTACACTAGCGAAATAAGAAGTAGCGAGCACAGAGTAGATTTGGTGAAGATAGAATTAGCAGACCAATGAAGGAAAGGCATAATAAGAACTTGTAAACGTGTAAGTAGGTTGGTGCCTACAAAGACAAACAAATGTGGGGTTTGGTTCTCCAATAGGTCGGTGTCTACAAATAGTAAAGGTAATTTGTGTCTCTAGTAGGTCGGTACCTACAAATAGTAGAGGGGATCGATGTCTCCAATAGGTTGGTTCCTACAAACATTTGTAACAGTAGGTTGGTGCCTACAAATTTTTAAAAATATTTTTTTGTAATTTTCTCCTGAAAGGGTTTCAATGTAAAATATTGTGTCTTCTAGTTGTTACATTTATGTGATTGCTTCATTATGGTTTATGAATGTTAAAAAATATATATCCTTATATTGATCCACCCCCCCCCGCTCTCAGTATAATTGTGTGTTCAACATACATTGGTTGTAGTAAGCACAGTTGTGTACATATGTGGGTTTTAGTAAGGAAAGTCACCTATATACATAGGTTTTGGTGGTGACAAGAGTGACAAGATCATACATTTTAGTGCAAGGGAATTTTTAACAACATGTTATCTCCAAGGTATTTTATCAGGTCTAAGTGATGGCATCAACAATTCTGATAGTTGAAGATTTATTGGATGGATCATCCAACTTCCTAACTTGGAAATAAAGAGTAACTTTTGCATTAAAGGAGTATGACCTTTGGGAGTTAGTGGAAAAAGTTGGTGTTCCACCGACAGATTTGATAACTTTGGAAACTCATGAGAATAAGGAGATCAAATTTGAGAGGGTTATCTTGGATTCAGTGAAGGATCATCTAATTCCTCACCTGCCCGAGAAGAAGATGGCCAAGGAGATATTTGATTCCCTGGTAGGATTATTCCACAACACTAACATGAATAGGAAGATGGTCTTAAGAAATAGACTCAGATCTGTGTAGATGTCTAGGTTTAATAATGTTACCAACTATTTCACGAGGATCACTCAGGTATGTGATCAACTTGCATCCATAGGAGAGAAAAGGGATGACGTAGAACTCGTGAATGTGGCATTAAATGGTCATCCCAAATCTTGGGAAGCATTTGTCAAGGGAGTTCGCACTCAAGAAAAACTTCCAGATTGGAAGAGGCTTTGGGATGATTGCATCCAGGAAGATAATTGGGATGATTCCAAAAATACCAAGCAAACAAGTAGTGATGAGAACTTGGCCCTTGTCAGTAGGACAAGGAAGGGAAAAGGAAAGAGTTCCAACGCTAAGGGTAATCGTGATAGAGGATCATCATAGCCAGGGAAAAAGAAGGAATTGAGTAAAATCAAGTTCTTATCATGTCATAAAAATGGACATTATGCATCTCAATGTCTAGAGAATAAAAAGGGAAAAGGAAAGATGCATATAGTAGCATCGACAGAAACACAACTAGATGAGTTTGCAACAATTTTTTAGAAGGATTTCTCACTAGTTTCTTTCCTTTTTACTAGCACAACAATTAGGAGTGCGTGGTACATGGACAGTAATGGTGCATCTCTACATATGACAGAAGAATGAGAGCTATTTAGTTGTTCGATGAAGAGGGACTCATAGTTTCATGTGGATCTTGGTGATGATTCCAGGTATGCAGTGAAGGGAGAGGGAATCATTTCATTCTAGATTGAGTCAAGAGGTTTGTTTGATGCCCATGATGTGTTTTATGTACCAATAATAAAGATTAATTTTCTCTTAGTCTCAGCTATGGAGGACATGGGTTTTTACATTACTTTTTAGAGAGGCAAATTACTCATACATCCAGAGAAAGTTATCCCGGGCACAACAATGGTCGTTGGGGTTAGAAAGGAAACTTTATACAGGTTGTAGGGAAAGCATATTTAGGCTTTAGTAAATGATAGTGATAGCCTATGTTAGCTATGAAATGGGAGGTTGGGACACCTACACTATAGGGCATTGTTGATTTTGAGGGGGAATTTTATAGGTCTTCCAAATTTTTGTATTGAGCAACAGGGAGTGTGAAAAGGGTGTGCACTTGTGATCCAGATTATTTTTGGCGCGAAATGAGAGAGGAGATATAATAAATAAATGTGAAAAGATATCTCAGATATCCAATAATATAACATAAATGTATCAGAGATGCAACCATAAACACAGAGATACAGTAATACACAACTTTCTATTAATGAGCGAAAATGTACAAAGACTGTAAAAATAGAGAGTGAAATACTCGCTAGAATGGTGGCATCTTATCTCTGAGAAGAGATGTGTCCACTACTCGCATTCATAAGAAGATGATTTTACAATGAGGCTCCAAATTCATTTTTATCATAAAGAAAATACAAAACCCTAACCATGGAAGATGAAAATCCAACAATTTGGTGGACCCCGTTTTGGGTAGTTTGGTGTATCAACTTCCCGGGGGCGTAACTTTGGCATACAATTTTTGTTTGGGGCACATGATAGCTCGTTGGAAAGGTATCATAGAGAAGATTAATTTTAGGGGATCAATTAAATCCTTTGGATGTCATTGAAAATATTTATTCCGAAAACAACTTCATTTAGGCCCTCAAAATGGCCCCAGAAGTTAAAAACTAGTAAAAACAGTAAACTGCCAAAATTGTCAGAAAATTGTTTTGAGCCAGTTGGAAGAGGTGGGTGGCCACCGATATCCACTTGGATCAACTTGGAAATAATTCCAAGCTTGTTTTTCCAAACAATAAGAGTAGGTATAAGGGGATCTTGGAAATTATTTATTTAGATGTGAGTGGAATGATGTCAATAGAATTATTGCAACGAGCGTCATATTATGAGACGTTCGTTGATTATTTTTCTAGGAAAAAATTGAACTTCTTTATGAATGCAAAAAATGAGGTATTCAATCGGTTTCAGGATTTCATGGCTCAGGTAGAGAACCAGACCTAAAATAATATCAAGGTCTTGAGGTCGGATAATGGGGGAGAGTACACTTCCAATGATTTTGAGGATTTCTGCAATGGGGCAGGGATCAAGAGGGAATCAATAGTCACATACAACCTCAACATAATGTTGTTGCGAAGAGGAAGAACCGATCCATCATTGGTTCTACCAGGGCTATGATACATGACTAGAAGTTGCCTATATTTCTTTGGGAAGAGGCATGTAACACGATAGTATATGTGCAAAAAAGGAGTCCTCGCAGGATATTTGGGGGCAAGATATTTAGATGGGATGACAGCTGACAGGTGATGTGGAGCCATGTGGTATACCAATTGTCAATCCCACGAAACTGTGGTAAGAACTGGAAAATCAATTAAGTCCTAAGATGTCGCAGAGGTGGTGAACACAAAGGAGAATCAGGGTTATGTGAAGAAGTGAGGTAGCCTTGCAGACCCGACGACCCGTGACAAAATCTTGAAAATTGACTAAGTACCAATAGTGGATTGGTTGGATGTGGTCATAGATATAAGAGTCAATAAAGTGTTATAGACCCGCTACCCATGGTGAGATCTGAGAAAATGACTAACTAAGGAGAATCGATCGGGTGGCCAGTAGGTCACCACGTGTCACAGATATGATGACCGGAGAGTGAGGGATACGATGACTCATGATGTATCATAGACCTGCTGAGAAAATAATGGAAAAGAATATAAGTATAAATGCAAAGTGAGTGCGATAGAACTAGAGCATACACATTAGCGAACATGAAAGCCCAAAATGAAGAATATATATGAATTAGATCCATGGTGAATCCATTAATACAGATCAACAATGGAGATCTAATCAAGAAATGATCGAACGGTTGTTGAGTTTTTCTACTATGTTGCACGTGCTAATGAATATTCCTTCACTATTTTTCCACCTTAACTTTAATCTCAGAGATCAGATTGGAGAAAACAAATAGTTGTCGGAAAGGTCTTGAGGCATAGAAGAGATATTTCAACTCATAATTTTGATTTGGGCATTATATTTTCTGCAAAAGTGATAAAAGTGAATTACGTAGCAAAAAAAGAGTGGAAATTACAACTTTTAATTGTTGTAAATTTTCGCTCAAAACTTAGATTGAGGCATAAGGAAAACCATTGGAATTTGTTTCGAAAATGAATGAATTCAAGGAATCCTACTTGGGAGTAGTGCATTAATATTCTTCATAATTTAAAACAAAGAATGACCTGTAATCTAATTCATAAATATTTTTCAATATGATTAATTCTATCATCAAATTATTGCATGCACATTGATGCAGAATTAGAGATATAGAAAAACAAACTTTAGATTGTAAATGAGAACTAGATATATGGAGGATGTTGAAGGGTTTTACAACCATGAAGAAGAAATTAGGGGTCTTCATACCAGCATGGGTAATGTTGAGACTGAGTCTAATGGGAGAAGATATAGGTAGGAACCTACAACTATGAGAATCCTGCAAAACGAAGTGCACAACTATATGGTCAATAATGAGAGAATCATGAAGGTTAAAGAAGAGATACTTCAAAGCCTAAATATATTACTACAAAAGTAAGTTAACAACGAATCTGGCACCAAGCAAGCAACTAGTGCTAGACAAGTATCAGCATCAAGATCCCATAGAAAAATAGATAATCATGGGAATGATAGGAATTCAAACAGCATGAGTAGACACCATCATTCTCTAAGGCAGTCCACCAGATGAACTCATGCAAGTTCAAGTCCAGGGAGAAGCCCAAGTGTGTTTCCTATTCGAAGGAAAAGGAGAGGACATGAGGTATACATCTTGCTGAGTGAACTCAGGAACATTAAGCCACCAAATCTCAATGGTGGGTACAATAAAGGAAAATATGTTGAGGCTTGACTGTTGGAAATGAAGAAATATTTCCAGCAACATGATTACTCATCCTGGGTAGAATCTATAATTGCCACCTACCACCTGCAAAAGAAAACAACCATGTGGTGGGATCAACTTAAGCAATCCAAGAACCATGATGAGAAATGAATCTCATGGAGGAATTTCAAGGGATATTTCCAAGAGAAATATTTGGCTAACCATTACTATGAAAGAAATATGAAAGAGTCTTTTGAACTAAAGTTGGGAACCATGACAATGGTGGAATATGAGAAGCGGTTCTTTGAATTGTTAAAGTATGTTGACTTCATCAAGGATGAGAAGTTCAAAATCCAAAGGTTTCTTAGTGGTTTACCATCTTTCTACAGTGATAAGATTCAATATAATAACCCCAAAACCTTGGAGGAAACCATAAGGAGAGAAAGGCATCTATATGAGAAGAGAAAAGGAAGACCAGTTTTCCAAAAAGATTGGAATGACAAGATGAAGGGTAAAAAGGATCAAAGGCATAACGGTTTTAAGCCACCCTTTTTTAGGAATAATTCCCAATAAAATAAACCAGGTCAAGTCGACCAAAATGAGCACAAGACTACAGATTCATTTGGAAAAAGGCCAAGGAAGCAATAGGTGCAATGTTGGGGATGTGAGGGAAATTATCTATATAGGTATTTTCATCACAAAGGAGAAAGAATGAATATTTTCCACAATATTCAAGAGGTTGAAACAGAGGAAGAGATGGGTAGAAGCATGCCAAGTATTTATGCATCCTTGGATAAAAAGAAAGCTAAATATCAATCTCCCATGATTGAAGTGGAAGGTAAGATCACTAATGAACCTATAATACTTTTAATTGATTTTGGAGCTAGCCATAGTTACATAAATGCTAACATTGTTGAAATATTTCACTTGAAAAGAAGTAAGCATAATAAATCTTGGTTCGCTCAGTTAGCCATGGGGGCTAAGAGGAAAATCAATGAGTTGGTTAAAGATTGTTAAATAGACATGAATGGACTCAATACAAAGGTGGATGTAAACATCATACCATTGGGTTCATATGATTGTCTAATTGGCATGGATTGGTTGGAAAAACATCATGTTGTCCTAGACTGTTACAATAATATAATCACATGTCTTGGTGAGGAATGGTAGCAAGGGAAGATTCAAGGAATTCCAAGAGTTGTAATTGTTAGAGAGATTTAAGATATGCAATTGAAGAATATATTCAAGAAAGTATGTCATATGGTTTCATCCCATATGGAGGAGGAAACCAAAAACATAGTGGAAAGCATTGAAGACCATCCAGTCTTGACGGATTTTGAAGATGTTTTTAGAGAAATTTTAGGACTACCACCAAAAACAGACATTGATTTCTCTATTGATTTGGTTTCAGGATCTGCCCCAATGTCTAAGACATCTTATAGAATGGGCACACCAAAACTAAACAAGTTACAGATGCAACTTGAAGAAATTTTAAATAAGGAGTATATACGCCCAAGTGTGTCACCTTGGGGAGCCCCGGCTCTTTTTGTACAAAATAAATATGGAACCTTAAGGCTACATATTGATCACAGTAAGCTTAATAAGGTCACCATAAAGAATAAGTATCCTTTGCCAAGATTTGATGATTTGTTTGATCAATTGAAGGGTGCAATAATGTTTTCGAAGATTGACTTGAGAATTAGACTATCATCAAGTAAGGATAAAGGAATAAGACATCATCAAGAAAACATTCAAAACAATATATGGTCATTATGAATTCATGGTAGTATCATTTGGGCTATCAAATGCCCCAACATTTTTTGTGTGTTTGATGAATGGAGTGTTCAGGGATTACCTGGACAAATTTTTGATTGTGTTCCTAGTTGATATACTCGTCTTCTATAAATCAGAAGAGGAGCATGAGAAACATTTAAGAATGGTGTTGCAAGTTCTTAAAGATCATAAGTTGTATGCTAAGTTAAGTAAGTTCATATTTTACCAAAATAAGAGTCAGTACTCGGGACATATAATTTCAACGAAAGGGATAAAAGTTGATCTTGAGAAGATAGATGCCATTAGAGGATGGTCAATGCTCGAGAATGTGATAGAATTCATATCATTCATGGGTCTTTCCAGTTATTACTGAAGGTTCATAAAAAAAATTCAAATATTCCAAGCCGAATCACTTCCTTGCAAAATAAGGGAGTGAAATTTGAATGGACTTCCAAGTGTGAAGAGAGATTTCAACAGCTGAAAGACATCTTGACAAGTGCACCAATATTGAATATTGCAAACCCGAATGAGGATTTTGTTGTGTGCATTGATGCATGCAAAGAAGGGCTTGGTGAAGTTCTTAGTCAAAAGGATCATGTGGTATGTTATGAGTCTAGAAAATTAAACGAGCATGAGAGAAGTTATGCCACACATGATATAGAGTTAGCAACTATTGTACATGCATTAAAAATGTGGAGGTAGTTCAAGGGATATTTCCAAGAGAAATATTTGTCTAAGCATTACTATGAAAGAAAGATGAAAGAGTTCTTTGAAATCAAGTTGGGAACCATGACAATGGAGGAATATGAGAAGTGATTCATTGAATTGTTAAAGTATGTTGACTTCATCAAGGATGAGAAGGTCAAAATCCAAAGGTTTCTTAGTGGGTTACCCTCTTTCTACAATGATAAGATTCAATATAATAACCCCAAAACCTTGGAGGAAACCATAAGGAGAGAAAGGCATATGTATGAGTATAGAAAAGGAAGACCAGATTTCCAAAAAGCTTAGAATGATAAGATGAAGGGTAAAAAGGATCAAAGGCATAACGGTTTTAAGCCACCCTTTTTTAGGAATAATTCCCAAGAAAATCAACAAGTTCAAGTCTCCCAAAATGAACACAAGACTATAGATTCATTTGGAAAAAGGCCAAGGGAGCAGTAGGTGCAATGTTTGGGATGTGAGGGAAATCATCTATATAGGGATTTCCCTCACAAAGGAGAAAGAATGAGGATTGTCCACAATATTCAAGGTTGAAACAACAGAAGAGATGGGAGAAGCATGCCAAGTATTTATGTAGCCTTGGATAACAAGAAAGCTAAATATCAATCTCCCATGATTGAAGTTGAAGGTAATATCAATGATAATTCCATAAAACTTTTAATTGATTCTGGAGCTAGCCATAGATACATAAATGCTAACATTGTTGAAAGATTCCACTTGCAAAAAAGTAAGCATAATAAATCTTGGCTAGCTCAGTTAGCCTCAGGGGGCTAAGAGGAAAATCAATGAGTTGGTTAATATTGTTCAATAGACATGAATGGACTCAATACAAAGGTGGATGTAAACATCATACCATTAGGTTCATATGATTGTCTAATTGGCATGGATTGATTGGAAAAACATCATGTTCTCCTAGATTGTTACAACAAGAAAATCACATGTCTTGACGAGGAATGGAAGCAAGGAAAGATTTAAGGAATTAAAAGAGGTGTAGTTGTTAGAGAGATTTTAGCTATGTAGTTGAAGAAGAGCTTCAAGAAAGGATGTTAGATGTTTTCACCCCATATGGAGGAGGTAGCCCAAGACAAAGTGGTAAGCATTGAAGAAAACCCAATTTTGAGGGATTTTGAACATGCTTTTAGAGAAATTTCGGGACTACCACCAAAAAGAGACATTGATTTCTCTATTGATTTGGTGACAGGAGTTGCCCCAGTGTCTAAGACACCTTATAAAATGGTCACACCATAACTAAATGAGTTACAGATGCAACTTGAAGAACTTTTGAAGAAGGGGTATATACACCCAAGTGTGTCACTTTGGGGAGCCCTAGTTCTTTTTGTAAAGAAGAAAGATGGAACCTTAAGGATACGTATTGATTACAGATAACTTAATAAAGTCACCATAAAGAATAAGTATCCTTTGCCAAGAATTGATGATTTGTTTGATTATTTGAAGGTTGCAAGACTATTTTCGAAGATTGACTTGAGATCAGGCTATCATCAAGTAAGGATAAAGGAACAAGACATCAACAAGACAACACTGAAAACAATATATGGCCATTATGAATTCATGGTAGTACCATTTGGGCTATCAAATGACCCAATATTTTTTATGTGTTTGATGAATGGAGTGTTCAGGGAGTACCTGGAAAAGTTTGTGAATGTGTTCCTAGATGATATACTCATCTACTCTAAATAAGAAGAGGAGAATGAGCAACATTTAAGAATGGTGTTGCAAGCTCTAAGAGATCATAAGTTGTATGCTAAGTTAAGTAAGTGCATATTTTACCAAAATAAGAGTCACTACTTGGGACATATAATTTCAACGAAAGGGATAAAAGTTTATCGTGAGAAGATAAAGGCCATTAGAGGATGGTCAATGCCTAGGAATGTGACAGAGGTCATAAAATTCATGGGTTTTGTTGGTTATTAGCAAAGGTTCATCAACTATTTTTCAAAGATTGCAATCCCAATCACTTCCTTACAAAAGAAGGGAGTGAAATTTGAAACAACTTTCAAGTGTGAAGAGAGCTTTCAACAACTGAAAGACATCTTGACAAGTGCACCAATATTGAATATGTATACTCGAATGAGGATTTTGTTGTGTGCATTGATGCATGCAAAGAAGGGCTTGGTGGAGTTCTTAGCCAAAAAGATCATGTGGTCTGTTATGAGTCTAGAAAACTAAATGAGCATGAAATAAATTATGCCAACCATGATATAGAGTTAGAAACTATTATACATGCATTAAAAATGTGGAGGCATTACCTTATGGGTAAGAAATTATAGCTAAGAACAGACTATTGTGGTCTAAAACATTTTTTTGGACAACCAACGATAATTGCTATACAAACTAGATGGCTGGAATTTCTGAGTGAATATGACTTCGAAATTAAGAATATAAAAGGCAAAGAAAATCAAGTGGTTGATGCACTCAACATGAGAGCTCATGAAGTGCATGTGGCAGCCATCAACATGTACATGAAAGATTTGAAAGATCAAATTATTGCAGCAGCAAATTCATATCAACAATATGTGAAAATAAAATTAGCATTACAACAAGGAAATTTCAGCAAAAATTTAATTGTTATGAGTTGAAGGAAGATGGGATTATCATGTGCAAAGGCAAGGTGTATGTGTCAACTTCTAGTGATATGAAAAACATAGTTTTGAAGGAAATGCATAATCTATTGTATGTTGGAAACCGAGGATATCATAAGAAAATTGCAGCAGTAAAAAGTCAATACTTTTGGCTGGGAATGAAGAAATAAGTGGCTAATTACATGACCAGATGGTGAATACTGAGCATAGGCATCCAGTTGAGTTATTGCATCCATTTCCCATTCCAGAATGGAAATGGGAAGTCATTGCAGTTGATTTTATCACAAAGCTTCCCAGAATACCGAAGCAACATGATTCCATCATGGTGGTGGTGGAAAAATTAACTAAAAGCAACACATTTTATTCCAGTGAAGACCACACATAAGGCAGTAAATATTGCAACTATTTTCATAAAGGAAGTTTCCATGTTACACAAAGTTCCTCAGATAATAGTTTCATATAGAGATCCAAAGTTTACTTCAAATCTTTGGAAAGGTTTGTTCAAAGGATTTGGGACGAATTTAAATCTTAGCACAACGTATCATCCAAAGTCAGATGGGAAAACAGAGAGGACTAACAAGATAATTGAGGGCATGCCTAGACTGTATGTGATGGATCAACCAGATTATATTCATTTAGTTGAATTTTACGACAACAATAGGTATCAAGACTCGTTGAAAATGAGTCAATTTGAAGCATTGTATGGCAGAAAATGTAACACTCCGGTGAGTTGAGATAATCTAGTAGACATAGCAGTTGTTGGGCCAGATTTGTTGAAGGAAATGGAGGAGTAGATGACAAGAATAAAGAAAAATTTAAAGGTTTCCTAGGATAGGAAGAAAAGTTATTGAAACAAGAATAGAGATTTCAGTTATTTTAAAGTGGTTGAACATGTGTTTTTGAAAGTGATGGCAAAGAGAATTTCACTAAGATTAAGAAGTTTCCTGAAGTTGGTAGCAAGATATTGTACACCTTTTGAAATATTAGAAAATATAGGGCTAGTTGCATACACGATAGAATTGTCTACATCCATGAGAGTGCGTAATGTATTTCATGTATCATTATTAAATAAGTATGTACCTGATCCTAACCACATAATTGATTGGAATGTGATCCAGGTGGAGCACAAAGGGGATTTCTGGGTGGAACCAGTAGGCATCCTGGACCAAAAATTCAAAGTGCTCAGGAAGTAAACCATAGGGATGGTAAAGGTTTAATGGACCTACTACGGTCTTGAAGATGGGAGCATGAGGAAAACATGTGGGTAGAATACCCACAAATTTTTTACAATTTTGAAGAAAACACAATGCAAGACTCCATTTTGAGCATTTAGATTTTTGGAACCACATCTCAAGGCCCTATACAACTGCATTGGGGACATTGAAAAAATAATGGCTCATTCCTTGAGCTAGCCTTGATAAACAAATGGTGCATTCCTTGGGATAGTGAGCTGAGAGAAACATGAGATTATGGTTGGAACTGCTACTGGAGTTGTGAAATTGTAGAATTTTATTTCTAAGTATTGTGGTATAAATTTTCATATGTGTATATTAGCATAGTTTGCACCAAAGAGAATGCACAATTGTAGGGGAGGGGGAATGTAACATCCCCATTATAATCCCTAGTTTAATTAATTCTTATGTGGATATAATATGTGGCTATGGCCAAGCGATATAATATTCAAATTGTATCTCTATGTTTTATTAATAAAAATGTGATTCCAGTTGCTAAGGGGACATAAACAAGAGATGGGGACTAAATTGACCCACAAGAGAGGGAAGTGTCTAGGATAATGGCCAAGAGGGGTCCAAGTAGGAAATACCCATGTATATTAGTTCAACCCATTTTCCCTAAAATTGTCATTTTGTATATGAACCTTCCATTTTCTGATTGAGTGTTCCCAAAACCAATCATTGAATACA
>JZKD02S1806567.1:459125-486787 GCA_000966675.3 Picea glauca | reverse complement strand
TCCGAAATCCACTCCTGACCATAGATCTGAGCGCGCAGATCCTAGCTACCCAAATCCATGCCCCCTTTAAGTCCAATGCGTTCAAGTTTCATCGATGGATGGACGGCTAAGATGACTTCAGTGCTTTCACTATGAAAATCCTGAAAGGCCCCACCTGTGGCTTAGATCTTGTGTCGAGTGTCCTTCAGATGAACGACCAAGATGGATTTTTCATTAAAAAGGGGGCTACCTCCATTTCCGAGATCGCTTAACGTGACCTGGCGCTAGGACCGTGGGCTCAGCTTTGAAGAGCGCTTATCGGCATTTCGGGGTTCGGGGTTTCGAGATGTAAAATGACGAGGAGCTCTTACCCCTTGAATCCCTGAATGCCGACATGACATGATCATGCACCATGTGTCCTTTTGGATGGACAACCGAGATCCTTCATGAATGTATATGGGCACTACCCTTCGTGCTAAATCTCGGGCAACTTGACAGCCCCGAAAACCCGATGACCGTCGATCTGCTTTGTCAGTTGATCCTCGCCATTGAAATCAGACTACTTGCTCACTTGATTTTTAGTCTGAAATGGGGCTTTACGTGCTATGCTTGGGTGTTCTTCATGCAACCTGCAGACTTGGATGATCTCGAGCCCAAGACAAGAATTGTCACTAACAATGTTGTTGAATCCTTGGAAGGGAAGTGGAGCAGTCGATGGACTGTGGAACAGTGAAGGTGTATATTCTTGGGGTGGGAAAGGCATGTGGGGAATGAGATTTTGTGAGCGGTGGGCATAAGTAGGCTCCTGGGAGGGAATTATTCCTGTTTCATTGTGCAACTTATGTGGTCTCATCCTAGCCTAGGAATCCCTTTACCTTGGGTGGAGTTTAGTCTCAGCTCGGGGGTGACCCACTGCTGATAGCTTGGAGTAGCGTGTTCTAAGGCTGGGAGGTTTGTGGAAGGTATACATGCAGTTAGTGGTCTTCTCATAAAAATATAAGTACCATTTCTATGTTAATTTGTATGTTGTGTATCAAGTACATGTCTTTATATTTATAATAATGGCATGTTTTGTTGCATGTATGTTTTATTGTGATTTATGCATTTAATTTTCGTATTAGGAGAATGCATGTTAGTTGTTTAAGTTTATATGTATGATGTTCCAAAAAATATCTATCTTTTCCATAGCCCAACAGGTCTATTCCTAGGTATGGAAGTTTGATTATCATAACAGAGCATGAAAGTTTTGTAGTGGCGCTTCCAGACTTGGGTGGTCGGGGATGCTACAAATTCGTATCAGAGCTTGAACAAAGAAGTTTGGTTTGATGTAGCATGTCCTGACAAGGAAGCCTGATTATGTTACAAATTGTTATCAAATCCTAGTTCTCGACACTAAGCCTGAATTGGGCCATACAAGTGGTTTTTGAAGCAAACGTTTCAAAGAATTAAAATTACAAAGTGTCAGGAGAGCATTGAGGTAACACCTTGGTTGTGTTCAGAAGCTTAGGAGGTATAGCAGTTTGATAAACCATGGAAACTGTGGTATTGGGCCACAAATTTTAACTTTCGGTCGTAGGATCTTTTCAGAAGAAGGCAGATCCCTCACAACCATCGAATCCATAGTTTCAACAGTCTGGGGGTTGTGCGATGTTTCAGCATAGAAATCCTCTGAAGTCTCAGAGTGATTCTCAGTTGTAGATCATTCGAGAGAAGGTAGACCGTTGGATTTCCCAAGTGGTTCGGTGATTCGATCTTCGAGTAAATCCATTGGATATTGCACGGTGAATAAATCATCGAAGCCCTGAAGCTACAGGAAGAAATTGTTTGACAGTCGACAGTTCAAGAGTTTTGAAAATGTGCAGATGAGAAGAGACCTTCCGAAGTGCTGAGATCATGGAACGCCAAAGTGACAAGGACCTGATCAATAGTTCAACAGTTTTGAAAAAGTGTTGATGAGAAGAAACTCTTGAAGTCCTGGAGTGCGAAATTGATCGACAGTTTTGAAAAAGTGTCGATGAGAGGAAACCGTCGAAGTCCCGAAGCGTTGGATATGACATGGCATGATAACATCACCTAGGGTGATGTGGACCTACCCTAATTCTGCTACATGTCACTTGTTTTTGTACTTTTGATAGGCCCTTAGTATAGATTGGGACCTAACACATGTCCGTCGATGGTCGGGCCACATGTCACCACCTTGATTGATGACAATTGTACTACGTGGACCCTAAAAACGTTAAGGGGTTCGGGATTTCAGCGTTCAGAGGAAATAAAGGATGATGAAGGAAGAAAGTTTGGATCTTTGAAGTCTTGGAGTCCCTAAGTCCCGAATTTTTGAAGTCACGAAGCACCGAAGTGACATGGATTGATGATGTCACCTAGGATGACATGGGCACACAAAATGTGTGCCACATGTCAGTGTGTGTTGTTCTTTTAAAAGATTAATTTTTCTATTTAGAACTTGACACTTGTCACCACTTAGATTGGGCAACGTGTCTTCTTCTTAGGATCTTCCACGTAGCACCTTGAGTGTGCTGTAATAACTGGACCTTGGGAGTTTGCCAATTTGGTATTCAGAAGGAATGAAGTGTGACGAAGGTGAAACCCCCAAATATTTGAAGAGCAGAGTAAATCCTCACCATTGATTAGGAGAGGACATGCAACAGTAGATCCTGTAGTATGGAGACTCGACACTTCAAAGGATTCAAGGCATAAACAGTTGAGGTTGAGGACTTCCAGAGGCCTGAAGGTCAAAGTCCATCTCAACCATTGATCACAAAGGATGCACAGTGTCAGATCCCAAGGTCTGGAGAATTTGTACTCTGGAGAAATTGAGTTGCGGGTTTCTTTGAGTCGCGAAAGCCGGAAGGATGGAATTAAGCTTGACCGTAGATCAGAAGATGATAAGTGGAGGAAAGAGAGAGAATATTTGGTGAGTCAACACTCTGGGAGATTTATAGAAAAATTATTTGGAAGAATCCGAAGCCCAGAGTCCCAGAGTTGATCGTGTTCGTTGGTTAATGAGAAGGTGTTGTCTGTTGATTTGTGTTGTGAGTTCGCCAATTAGGAAATTCAGAAGATAGTGGATGATGGAGCCTCATAATTCCTGAAGCCTAGAGTTCTCGAGCTCCTGTTGACCGTTGATCTAAGCAAGGCATGAGGACCACTGATCATACATCCTCCAAGTATTTGGAGATTCGACATTCAGGAGACTAGAAGTGTGCGGGTGAAAAGTTCGTTGAAGCTCTAAAGTGTCGAAGCTCCAAAGAGGTAGTTTTTCGAAAGTTCACCACTTCGACATTCGGAAGAAATGTGGTGAGGTGAAAGGAAAACCTCTGAAACCCAAAGTTATGGAACCCCGACACGCAAGATAAGCACCTATCTGTTAGCGCTAGGTCACAACCTATGGTCACATGAGATGGGCATGTGGGGGGGTGAAGAAAAAGTGCTAAGTGCCTGAAAATTGTTTTTGAAAATGGAAAAGGGATTAAAGAAGGAGCACGTGGGGTTTTTTATTTGTACATACCAAAAACTAACAAAGTAAAGAAGGCTTGTAAAATTGAAGAGAGGATTCAGAATGGATAGAAGGGCCGATTCGACTCTGAGGTGAAAGAATCCATGTCCATGGATTGCATCACTGAAAAAGACAAATTGTTCAAGTATCCATAACTTCCTGCTCAAAACTCATAATTGAGCATGGAAACAGGCATTAGAAAGGTCTTGAATAGTAGAAGATAATTGTTCACCTAGAAATTGGATCTAAACAACAAATTCTCAATAAATCATCATAAAATAATTATGATATATTAATGAATTAGAATGGTTCATGTTTTTCTGATTCCATGTTAGAATTAGGGAAATAAAGCAGAACAATTGTTGTCTTTTAAAAACTGTTAGAGAGCACAGTAAAGATCTGAAATAATTATAGACTTGGAAAAAATAAGTAACCTGAACTTTAGTGTTTCATATGAGTGCTAGAATTCTATTCTAATCAAGAGCAGAAGTTAGATAAATTCTTTCTAAACAGATTACAGATCTGAGTAGTAGTTTTATTTAGATCTAAATATATTGATCTAGGTAAAGAAAAAAACAGTTCTAAACAAGAAGATTAGATCTAGACTATGGAAAACAGATTTTGATAACAAATACAAACAGATCTAAAATCATGATAAATTGCAATAGTAATAAATGGGATAAGTCAATTACCTTGAAGTCCGATATAGATAAAATCTTGAAGTATTACTTATGTTCATTGAAGGAGAGCATCACACACACAAGAGATGTAACTCCACTAAAATATATGCTCAGAAAAATTCAAGATCATAGATCTACCATATAGGTTAGATCTCTTGCCAAGAGTTGAGTAGACTTTCTTGCCACCAAGAGGAGAAAAACACATAGACACCACACACGAAATTTTGTGATTTAAACCCTCATACACACAGAAAATCTAAGGACCCAAACCTTCACATAGAATAGAGGTTATGGGTAACTTAGAGGGGTCATGACTTAATGAGGAGGGACAGTTCTAAACTTAAGAGGTCACGCCAGGGATCAGCCCTGTGTTAGAGAAGACATGGCACACTGTAGCATCAGATCTACACTAGAGAGAGACCACGACACAAAGCAAGGTTCAGATCTGTGATAGAAAGAGTTGACGGTAGCTTCAGTCACTTTGCAACAGCACACAAAGAAAAAACTCATCTTAGCAACCCTTACCATAGACTTGGCATCAGCAAGGGAGGACCTTCATCTCACCAACTACACATGGACCTGTCAACAAGAAGAACCAAGGATGAACTGACCTGTTGAAGAAGGTCCATAGCTTCAAGGAGGAGATCCATTCACTTTGAAAGATCACACCTTAGTAAGACATAAAGATAGAGGGTATGACTCTATTTATACTTTTAGGATAGTTTAGGTTAATAGAAATAATAATTAAAAATAACATGTTTAATTAATATAATTAATTAAACATGTTATAATTAAAAACATTTAATTAATATTTTTACGATAACCCTAAAGAAAAAAAAAAAAACCCAGCTAAACACAAACAAGGGTGAAGAGGGTTTGGCAAGGGTGACTGAGTGGCAATACTTTTCCATTAATTCTCAAAGTGATATTTTTAATTTTATCATCATTGCATATAGGATACATCCCTCATGTGGTCATGCCCGCCTTCAAAGAGGGACATATACCAACAAGCACCTGATCAAAGACCAGGTGGCCCCAGAATATCTCTAGGGTCTTATCCAGCAAGGTACAAGACCAAGGATCAACCCATGCCCCAGGCATGGGTACCCTGGAACATTTCCAGGGGCCCTAGACATATCTAGGGACTTTAACTACTTGATCCCAGACCAAGAACCCCAGTCATATACTGGGGGCCCTCTCAAGGGTCTTTACTGCTTGGTCCCAGGCCAAGAACCCTAGTCAACTACTGGGGGCCCTTACAAGGGTCTTTTGTTGCTTGGTCCCAGACCAAGAACCCCAGTCAACTACTGGGGGCCCTTACGAGGGTATTTTGTTTCTTGGCCCCAGACCAAGTACCCCAGGAGTGCACTGGGGGACCTAGAACTCAGCTAGGGTCTTAGCCATCCTCCCGGAGAATGGCTCGTGCATCTTCTTTAAATTCAACACTCCCTCTTAGCAAGAGAGGCATTCTCAGCTATACCAAGATTGCCATGAAAGTATACAAGCTTTGTCAGTGACAGTGGCTTGGTAAAAATATATGTCGTTTGTTTTACTATCAGAACATACTAAATGTTGAGGATGATATTCTGAACCATGTCTTGGACATAGTGGTATCTCATCTCAATGTGTTTCGATCTGTCGTGAAACACTGGATTCTCGGTGAGCTTTATACAACTCTAATTGTCACAGTGAATGACTGTGGGTTCAAGCTCTAAACTGAACAAGTCTGACAGTAGCTTCCTAAGCCACACTACTTCTCTGCTAGTAGCACTTGCAACAATGTATTCTTCTTCTGCAGTGCTTTGGGCTACGGAGCCCTCTTTCCTGTTGGACCAGGAAATCATTGTTGAACCCAAACTGAAGCAAAATCTGAAGGTTCTCTTCCGATCCACTGTGTTGCCCATCCAATATGAATCTGTAAAACCATGGAGCATTACACCTTCACTGGAAGCGTATCTGAGACCATAAGCTATAGTTCCCTGAACATATCTCAGAATATGCTTTACAACAACAATATGTATATGCTTTGGTTCACAGATGAACTAGCTGAGAGCATATACTACATAACAGATGTCTGGTCTCGTATGTGAGAGATACATCAAAGACCCATGACCCAATGATCTATAAATATACAGTGGGGTCTTCTAGTTCTGAACCAGTAACCTGATTTTGTATTTTCATTAGATTAAAGATTATTGAAGTGGTCATGGACTTGTAGTCCATCATGCCAAATCTGTGAAGCACATTAACTACATATTTCCTCTTGTGAGAGAACCATATCACCCGGTTTCCACCACACCTCTAAGCTCATAAAGTAATTTTAAAAGGACCCAAGTCATTTAATTCAACTTCTGTTGAAGAGCTCCCTCTTAATCTGAGCTATCAAAGATTTCCTTTCCTGTAAGGAACAGATCATCCTAAGATAATAGGATGATTTTGAATAAACTATATATATATATATATACATATATATATTGGTATCTACAATACTCATGGTGAAGCCTAGACTCTATAGAGAGACTATCGATACTTTCATACCAAGCTATTGAAGTTTGTTATAATCTATGGGATTCTTTCCCATGGATAGCTTCTTGCTTAACTTCACTATTAAAAAAAAACTTAACATCTATTAGGTGAAATTTCCAAATCAAAGACTACGACAAAAGATCCTGATGGAAGTAAGGATCTTGTCATAGATAATCCCTTCTTTCTGAGAGAAATCATGAGTCACAAATTTAACCTCAATACAATCATTTGTTGTAGGCTTTATCTTATAAGGCTATTGGAGGTTACCACTGATTTGTCATGAGGTCTTTGAAAACACTTCCCATACATCATTCTTCAGAATTGATTTAATATTCTTCTATCAAGGCATCTTCCCACACTTCAAATGTGGAAGGTTTTGAATAAATTACAAGATTCAATTTATCTATGAGGCTAGAGTACTTATCTGGTTTCTTGCTTTCTTTGAAAAGTTCCCTTAGGTTTTCTACTTCCCTTAGTATTTCCCGGCACCGAGTTGGTTTCCTTTTAGTAGAAAATTTCTTTAAAAGAAACCGATAGTATCCCTTGATTCTGCTAAGCTGCCATTTCTGTTGTAGATCAAGGACTAACTCATATGTAGGGAATGCTCCCTCTGAGTCTCATAAAATGTATGCCTCTCTGTCATATGCAAATTGGCTCCCTCTGAACCTATACAAACTTTTGACTCTATTCTGGTGTCATGTCTCTTTAAGATGTTTTTGGTGCCAGTACCAAGTTCAATATGAAAATCTGAGTTGGACTTCTTGAGCTCTTGTGCCAAGGATAATGGCTCAATTACAATGAAAAGAGATATCTGTAGTGTTCCCAAATCGAAGAAAAATACCCCAACTACCAAGATAATTTGTTGGACTCTTTAACCAAGGAAATAACCCAAGGTTACATGTTGTCTGTCATATCAGAGATAAAAATCCAATAGACAGCTAAGTTTCCAAACTAGGGAGAAAGACCTAGCTTACATCAAACATAAGTAAGTGCTGAGATCACAACTTCCTTGGTCATATAACAAAAATACACATGAGATTCTGACAGTATTCCATTGAGACATGAATTCATAAAGATGACAGGAAGGTAAACATATTTCTCTTGTTGAAAGTAAATGGAGTATCCATGAACTTGTTTAGGCTGAAGACATACTTGTATTTTGCAGCCAATTACCAACTCAAGCTATCTAAAACATCTATTGTGTATGCAGATGTTTGATATAAATCTGTTAGTTCAAGTAATTTTGTATCCTTAAGAGAATATCCCACTGTCCTGTGGATAAAACATTATTCATCCATATGCAATGAGTTAACAATACGTCTTAAAGAATGAGACCAAAAACTACATTGGCTCAAATTATGTTCTTACAAAAGTCATCCCACACAAGTTTTTCTCAAATCCAAATACCAAATCCATTGCCAAGTTTGCACCACTCAAAGTAATGTGGTTAACTTTAAAACTCGTGTACTATTTGTAGTACAGAACATATGGATGCATAAGGTGCTTTCATTTACTGAAGTTACACAGTTTCCCTTTAAAATTTATTTACCAGTGTCATTGTAATTTACCAAAGGTTTATTAAATCAAAACTAAGAACTCACCAAGCATCAATAAGATTATAAAAACTGAAACCTATCTCTTGTGATCTTCAAGATGATGGTTACAACCCCAAGCATCCTATATCAGATCTTCAACTAACTCGGCCTATCTTAGAAGTGAGAAAGGGGTTACTTGAGGTAAGAGTTATCATTTAAATTTCAGTCAAATCTCCTAAAAAAGAAAAACTCACCCAACTAGCATTTGTCACTCCACCAAAGATCCAAATAGGTTTTCTTTGGCACCCAAACTTGCATCTCACAAGTGTACAAGACAATAAACAAGGTAGCCTTTCACTAACCTCTCCATATCAATCAGTTCAAATAAAAGGTGTAAAGGATATCTCCTTGTCATAGAGGTAGTCCCAGCATGGTGTGATGAAAAAAACAGAGACAAAGAGGCTTAATACCAAATGGAGTTGGAGAAGGACTATGTCATTAATTAGAGAAGTCAAGCTTATGAGAAGCTACTCATAGTAGAGTGTTAGTATGAACATGTGTGTTACAGTGGTTAACCTTAGCATGCATCAAAGTGACAATCTAGTATTGTGATAAGGATGTGCTTATATCTTGTTATGCACTTTCAACCTTTTGACCCAAAATCAAATTGCACTTAAAACTATAATGCTACCTAGGCATGCACTTTTGATCATAGCCATATCCATAGCCACAGTCATTCAGATCTCACTTTGCTAAAAAGATGCAGAGATAACAACCTTCAAAAACTTTCCAAGTCTGTTAGTGACTCAAAGGTTTAGATATGCAGAAACAATTTCCAAGGAGTAACTTTATGTTGGATAGGATACATGCTAGATGAGGTCTCTTCACTTGGACCTAGACTAACAATGCTCAATTAAATTTAGAGAGATTGAACTTTCTTTTATGTTCAATCTATTCTAGTCATTTTCTAAAAGATAGAATTTAGGGAAATATCATTAAACAAATTCCTTTCCAAAGGCATAATTGAGCATTAAACAATTACCTTGTAGCTTGTCATAATGGAAATCATGTTCCCTTTCTCAGATCCACAAAGGAGGACATTGCTTACTTCTGATCTGCAAAACAAATTCTAAGAGTAGGGTCTACGTAGGCTCAAGTCTGCACACTTCTTGAGCTCTTTTCACGCCCTAAGCTCTGATTCCATGTTAGAATCAGGGAAATAAAGCAGAGCAAATGTTGTCTTTTAAAAATTGTTAGAGAGCACAATAAAAATCTGAAATGATTCTAGACTTAGAACAAATAAGTAACCTGAACTTTAGTGTTTCATATGATTGCTAGAATTCTATTCTTATCAAGAGCAGAAGTTAGATAAATTATTTATAAACAGAGTATAGATCTGAGTAGTAGTTTTATTCATATCTAAACATATTGATCTAGGTAAAGAACAAAACAACTCTAAATAAGAAGATTAGATCTAGACAGTGGAAAATAGATTTTGATAACAGATACAAACAGATCTAAAATCATGATAAATTTCAACAGTAATAAATGGGATAAGTCAATTACCTTGAAGCTTGATATAGATCAGATCATGAAGTCTTAATTATGTTCACTGAAGGAGATCATCACGCACACAAGAGATGTAAATCCACTGAAATATATGCTCATAAAAATTCAGGATCATAGATCTACCATATAGGTTAGATCTCTTGCCAAGAGTTGAGTAGACTTTCTTGCCACCAAGACGAGAAAAACACATAGACACCACACACAAAATTTTGTGATTTAAACCCTCATACACACATAAATTCCAAGGACCCAAACCCTCACACAAAACAGGGTTTATGGGTAACTTAGAGGGGCCACAACTCAATGAGGAGGGATAGTTCTGAACTTAAGAGGTCACGGCAGGGGTCATCCCTGTGTTAGAGAAGCCACGGCCCACTGTAGGACCAGATCTACACTAGAGAGAGACCACGACACAAAGCAAGGTTCAGATCTGTGCTAGAAAGAGGTGACGGCAGCTTCAGTCACTTTGCAACAGCACACAAAGAAAAAACTCAGCTCAACAACCCTTACCACAGACTTGGCATCAGCAGGGGAGGACCTTCATCTCACCAACTACACATGGGCCTGTCAATAAGAAAAACCAAGGCTGAACTGACATGTTGAAGAAGGGTCGTGGCTTCAAGGAGGAGATCCATTCACTTTGAAAGATCACACCTCAGTAAGACATAAAGATAGAGGGTAGGACTCTATTTATACTTTTAGGCTAGTTTAGGTTAATATAAATAATAATTAAAATAATAATTAAAAATAATATGTTTAATTAATATAATTAATTAAACATGTTATAATTAAAAAAAATTAATTAATATTTTTACAATAACCCTAAAGAAAAAACAAAACCCCAGCTAAACACAAACAAGGGTGAAGAGGGTTTGGTAAGGGTGACTGGGTGGCAATACTTGTCCATTCATTCTCAAAGTGATCCTTTTAATTTTATCATCATTGCATATGGGATACATCCCTCATGTGTTCATGTCGGCCTTCAAAGAGGGACAAATACCAACAAGCACCTGATCAAAGACTAGGTTGCCCCAGAATATCTCTGGGGTCTTATCCACCAAGGTACAAGACCAAGGATCAACCCATTCCCCAAGCATGGGTACCCTGGAACATTTCCAGGGGCCCTAGACATATCTAGGGACTTTAACTGCTTGGTCCCAAACCAAGAACCCCAGTCATATATTGGGGGCCCTCTTAGGGGTCTTTACTGCTTGGTCCCAGACCAAGAACCCCAGTCAACTACTAGGGGCCCTTACAAGGGCCTTTTTTTGCTTGGTCCCAGACCAAGAACCCCAGTCAACTACTGGGGGCTCTTACGAGGGTATTTTGTTGCTTGGTCCCAGACCAAGAACCTCAGTCAACTACTGGGGGCCCTTACAAGGGTCTTTTTCCATGGCACTGACTATTTGGTCCCATACCAAATACCCCAGGAGTGCACTGGGGGCCCTAGAACTTGGCTAGGGTCTTAGCCATCCTCTCGGAGAATGGCTCTTGCAACTGCTTTAAATTCAATACACATTTTTGCAGAATTAATAGTTGTCAGATCAGATTCAGCATAGAGTGTAGAGTGATGGATGATACATAGATAGTCTATATCCAAGAAGATGAAATCATAGGGATGAATGTCCAGTTGGGTATAGAAGGAGCCAACTCCAATGGACATGGAGGAGGAAAGGAGGAAGACATAAATCTAGCTGAGACCCTAGAAAATTGGAGACAGATGTCCAGAGCCATAAGGTTGATAATGAGAGGTTTATGAAGGATGAGGAACAACAAGAAGACTTCAATATGAAGTTGATGAAAATCCTAGACAAAATTGAAAATAATTTGGATAATGAGAGTGGCTCCAGCAAATCAGGAAGCCACGAGACCCTTGAGGGAAAAGGAAGATCAAAGAGTGATAGAAGACATCACCATCAATCCCAAAGGCATTCCAACAGGAGAGCACATAGTATCTCAAGTCCATCCCATGTCAAGAAGCATAGGAGGTATGGGGTTGATGAATTGAAAGGATAAATGAATAAGATCAAACCTCCTACTTTTGATGGTGAGCACAAGAAGGATGAAGATGTTGAGACATGGTTTTTAGGCATGGGGAAGTACTTAAAATTGCATAACTATTGTTCTCATGTAGAAGGAAGAATTGTTATTTATCGACTGAAAGAAAAGGCATCCATGTGGTGGGATCAACTTGTGCAAGTGCAACACATCATAGAGAAGAATGTTACATGGAAGGAATTCAGGAAGCATTTTGAGAAGAAATACCTAACCAAGAGGTACTATGACAAAAAGATGAAGGAGTTATTTGAACTCAAACTAGGGAGCATGACCATTGATGAGGATGAAAGGATATTTTTAGAACTGTTGAAGTATGTATCCTTCATCAAGGATGAGACCCTTAAGATTCATAGATATATGAGTGGGCTTCCATCCTTTATTAGTGACAATATTCAATATGATGATTCCAAGACTTTGGAGGAAACCATAAGGAGATCTAAGTGCTTATATGATCAACATAAAGGAAATCCTACTTTCTGAATAACTTGGGAAGACAAGAAGAAGTTTAAGAGGGAACATAAGCAGAAGGGTAAAAAGCCACCATTTTTCAGAAACAGTCCTCAAGGACAACCATCTTTTAGAGAGCACAAAATTTCTAAGGTAGGAGGGAAAAGGCCAAGGCAGACACCCATTAAATGTTGAGGTTGTAAAGGAGATAATAAGTATATAGATTGTCCTCACAAAAGTGACAAAGTGAGAGTTTTCCACAATGTTCAACAAGATGAAACAATGGAGGACATGGAAAGAAGTGCTCAAAGGATCTATGCATCCCTGGAAAACAAGCAAGAAGAATTTCAATCACACATGATTGAAGTAGAAGGTATGATCAATAACCATTAATTTATTATTTTAATAGATTCAGGAGCTAATCATAGCTAGATAGATTGTAAGGTAGTGGAAAGATTTCATTTTCCAAGAAGCAAGAATTTACTTTCCTGAATAAGGAACGGAACCCAAGAATATTCCAAGGAATTCCTAGGGCAGTTACTATTCAAGAGTTCTCAGCAATGCAGATGAAGAATTGTTACAAGAAGGGATGCCAAATATTTGTAGCCCATATGGAGGAAGCACCTAAGGATAAGGTTCCAAATATAGAGGATCACGCAGTCCTGGAAGATTTTGAGGATGTGTTTAAGGAGATACTAGGGCTACCCCCAAAGAGAGATATTGATTTCTCTATAAATTTAATACATGGAACAGCTCCAGTATCCAATACTCCCTACATAATGAGTACTCCAGAGATGAAGGAGTTGCCAATGAAGCTTGAAGAGATTTTGAAGAAGGGGTATATATGCCCAAGTGTGTCACCCTGGGGAGCCCCAATTTTATTTGTGAAGAAAGATGGGAAATTGAGATTGTGCATTGACTTCAGACAATTGAACAGAGTGACTATAAAGAACAAGTATCCTTTGCCAAGGATCGATGATCTCTTTGATCAATTAAAGAATGCAAGGATATTCTCAAAGATTGATCTCAGGTCAGGATACAATTAAGTGAGGATCAGAGATGAAGACATCAACAAGACTGCCTTCAGAACAAGGTATGATCATTATGAGTTCACAATGGTTCCAATCGGTTTATCAAGTGCACCACTTGTTTTCATGTGCTTAATGAATGGTGTTTTGAGGGAATACTTAGACAAGTTTTTCGTTTTCTTTTTGGATGAAATCCTTGTATATTCCAAGTTAGAAGAAGAGTATGAGCATAACTTGAGGATGGCGTTACAAGTGTTAAGAGAGCATCAACTATATGCCAAATTGAGCAAGAGCTCATTTTATCAAAACCAAATTCACTATTTGGGGCATATCATATATGAAGAAGGGATAGCAGTGGACCTTGAAAAGATTGAAGTTATTAAAGGGTGGACAACACCAAAGAATGTGACATAAGTTAGATCCTTCATGGGTCTAGTTGGCTACTATAAAAGATTCATTGCGGGGTTTTTCAGGATTGCTCACCCAATTACTTCCTTGCAAAGGAAGGGGGTGAAGTTTCAGTGGACAACAAAATGTGAAAAGAGCTTCTAGAAATTGAAGCAGTTGTTAACCAATGTTCCAATTATGGGGATTATTGATCTGAATGAAGATTTTGTGGTTTGCGTTGATGCATGCAAAGAAGGACCTGGTGGAGTCCTCATTCAAAATGGGTTTGTCATATGTTTTGAATCTGGAAAATTGAAAGAGAATGAAAGGCTCTATGCCACTCATGATTTGGATTTGGAAGCCATAGTGCATGCCTTAAATAAGTGGAGGAAATACCTCATGGGAAAGAGGTTTGAGCTAAGGACATAAAATATTGGTCTGGAATATTTGTTTGATCAACCAACTTTAAATGCCAGGCACAACAGATGGTTAGAATTCCTCTGTGAGTATGACTTTGATATTAATCACATCAAAGGAAAAGAAAACAAAGTGGTTGGTGCACTCAGCTGGAGAGTGCATGAATTGCATGCTACAACCACTAGCATGTATCAAATGGATGTTAAAATAAGAATTTTTGAGGTTGCAAAAGAAGATTTGGAGTACATGGAGTTAGTAACAAAATTGCAGCAAGGTAAAATGCAGCAAAAAGTTGAATATTATGAATTGGGAAATGATGGAATTCTCTTGCACATGAACATAATTTATGTACCCAATTCTCATGAATTGAGGAGTATGATTTTGAAAGAGATGCATAATGTACCTTATGTTGGACACCCAGGATATCATAAAATAGTTGTAGCAGTCAAGAGCCAATATTATTGGCCAGGCATGAAGAAGGAGATTGTTGAGTACATTGCTAAATGTTTGGAGTGTCAAAAGGTCAAGGATGAGCATAGACACCCAACTGGGTTGTTGCAACCATTGCCCATTCCTGAGTGGAAGTGGGAAGTGGTGACGATGGATTTCATCACAAAATTTCCCAGAATAAGAAAGCATCATGATGCTATCATGGTGGTGGTGGACAATCTTACTAAAGCTTCCCATTTCATTGCTATGAAGGTTACTCACAAGGAAACCAATGTTGTTGATATTTATATGAGGGAAGTAGCACGCTTGGATGGCATACCCAAGACAATTGTGTATGAGAGAGACCCAAATTTTACCTCAAAGTTATGAAAGGGACTATTCAAAGGGTTCAGAACAAATCTAAACTTCAACACAACCTATCATCCCGAGTCTGATGGGAAAACAGAAAGGGTGAAACAAGTGATAGAGGATATGATAATAATGTACATGATGGACAAACCATATAATGTGAAGATTATATACACTTGGTAGAATTTGCCTACAATAATGGGTACCAAGAATCATTGAAGATGAGCCCATTTGAGGCACTTTATGGTAGAAAGTGAAACTCACCAGTAAGTTGGGACAACCAAACAGATAGAGTAGTAGCTGGGCCATAGTTACTCAGGGAAATGGAAGAGCAGATGTCAAAGATAAAATAGAATTTAAAGGCTTCCCAAGGCAGGCAGAAAAGCTATGCTGACAAGGGAAAAACTCGCATGTAATTCAGAGTGGGTGATCATGTTTTCTTGAAGGTGAAGGCTAGAAGAAGTTCCCTGGAGTTGGGAAACTGTTCCAAGTTGGCAACCAAATATTGTGGGTCATTTGAAATCCTAGAGAGGATTGGACTAGTAGCTTACATTCTTGCATTACTTGAATTTATGATTATTCATAATGTATTCCATGTATCATTTCTCAAGAAATATATACATGACGCTAATCATGTTATTGATTGGAATGTGATTCAGGTGGAGGAAGGAAGCGCTTTTCAAGTGCATCCGGTATGCATTCTTGACCGAAAAGTCAAACGGCTATGTAATTGAGCCATATGGCTTGTAAAGCTACAATGGACCTGGTATGGTCCTGAGGATGCAACTTGGCAGCATGAAGATTCTATGTGGGCAGAATACTCATATCTTTTTGAAGATTTTGGAAATCTTGTTGATATTATGTAAGTAAGATGCACTAAAGACAATGCATAAATAAGGGGAGGGGATTGTAATACCCCAAGACTGAGCCCATAATGAATTGTAATGATGTTTATAGGATGGTGAGACAAGTGTTTATAAGTTGGGGGGCTTATGTGTTTATTAGGCTGGAGAGCCTGGTTGTTGAAGGCCAGGGAGCTTGATTTTGTATATGTAAATACTCACATCATTAGTATAATTACATCTTTCTATGTATACCAACCATGAAGAAATATTTATGGGGGACTAAGCTCCATTGGGTAGGGAAAGGGATGGGGCTAAGAGTATAGTAAAAAGGGCTAAGCTAGAAGGATTGTTTCCAAGGGGATATTATATTATATTTTCCTAAAAATACTAAGGTTTGGAAAATAAACCTTGTTATCCTAAGTTCCTTGGGGAAAGGAATGAACTCCAAGTGGAGAGGGACAAACTCCCAAGTGAGACATGTGTCGACCTGGGCGTATGCATTTTTATGGGAGAAAATCCATTGTTGTGGGGGTTCGCTCACCATTCTTTCCATCCTTCCCATGCACACATTCACATAGCCAACCATTTTTTCCTCCATCGTTGACCTCTATAACCTCAAAAAATTGCAAACCCATGAAGCTAACTCATCTTGCTTATGAAGCCAGCACAACTGCATAGGTCCTGAGCTAGATCATGCCTTATCCATTTTGTTGTTGCTACCCATGTTTTCTCTGGACTAGTGTGGCTTGTTGTCATTACCAGAGCCCATACCCGATTTTGCTACTATGTTTACCTATTTTACTTAGGAGATAGACAAAAGAAGCAGGTTGTTAGTCATGTGGTTTGAAGAGGCGGGTTTTCAGGCCCATGGATTGAAGAAGCGGGTTGTCGGGCCTATGAGAAACTCTCTCTAGGTGAGAGATATTGTTGGGGAAGTGATTTCTCCTGGAGGGAGTCCAGCAGTAACTATAGAGCTTTGAAAATTTCTGATTCGACCTATTGCTAAAGCCCTGGAAGGGAAGTGGAGTAGTCGATGAACTATGGAACAATGAAGGTGTATATTCTTGGGGTGGGACAAGCATGTGGGGAATGAGAGTCTATGAGCGGTGGGCATAAGTATCCTCTTATGAGGGAATCCTTCCTATTGCATTGTGCAGATTTTGTAGTCTCATCCTAGCCTAGGAATCCCTTTACCCTGGGTGGAGTTTAGTCCCAGCTCAGGGGTGACCCACTGCTGATAGCTTGGAGCAGCGTGGTATAAGGCTGGGAGGTTCTTGGAAGGTCTACATGCAGTTGGTTCTCTTCTCATAAAAATATAAGTACCATTTCTATGTTAATTTGTATGTTGTGTATCTTGTACATGTATTTATATTTATAATAATGGCATGTATTGTTGCATGTATGTTTTACTATGATTTCTGCATCTAATTTATGTATTAGTATATTTCATATTAGTTGTTTAAGTTTATATGTATGATCTTCCACAAAAGAGCTATATCTTCCATAGCCCAACAAGTTTATGTCTGGGTGTGGCAGTTTGATTATCAAAATAGAGCATGAAAGTTTTGTAGTGGCACTTCCTGTCTTGGCTGGTCGGGGACATTACAAATTGGTATTAGAGCTTGAACAAAGTAGTTTGGTTTGATGTAATGGGTCTCGACAAGGAAGCCTGGGTACGTTACAATTATTGTTGTGCATGAACTATGTGTATTTGAGAATGATTTATATGTTGTTGTGTGAATGAATAAGTTGCATTCATGTTAATTTGGTGTGGTTTAGATGCATCTATTTTATGGTTATCGAAAATAGCTAAACCTATTTTAAATTCATAGTTGTAAGCTACATGAAATCGACTAACAGTAAAAGAACTACTTTAGTTAGCAGAAATTTAATTTTTATGTGTATCATGCATGGTATTGTCCCTTGATTGGGCTAGGGGAACATTACACTAGTGAAAGCAAAAGTAGCGAGCGTAGAGAAGATTTGGTGAAGATAGGATTAGCAAGTAGACTAGTGAAGGAAATGCATAGTAATAATTTGTAAACTTGTAAGTAGGTTGGTGCCTACAAAGACAAACAAATGTGGGGTTTGGTGTCTCCAATAGGTTAGTGCCTACAAACAATAAAGGGGATTGGTGTCTCTAGTAGGTTGGTGCCTACAAAAAGCAGAGGGGATCGGTGTCTCCAGTAGGTTGGTGCATACAAACATTTGTAAGAGTAGGTTGGTGCCTACAAATTTTAAAAATATTTTTTTTTGGTTTTCTCCCGAAAGGGTTTCCACGTAAAATATTGTGTCTTCTAGTTGTTACACTTATGTGATTGCTTCATTATGGTTTATGAATGTTAAAAAAATGATATCCTTATATTGATTCATGCCCCCCTCTCAATATAAGTTTGTTCTAGACATACACAGATTGTAGTAAGCACAGGCGCATACATATGTGGGCTTCAGTAAGGAAAGTCACCTACATACACGGGTTTCGATGGTGACAGTCATGTACAAGGTCGCACATGTAAGTGTAGGGGAATTTTCAACAACACCTGATCTCTAGGGTAGTTTATCAGGTATAAGGGATGGCATCAACAAGTTTGAGAGTTGAAGATAGATTGGATGCATCATCCAAATTACTAACTTGGAAAGAAAGAGTAACTTTGGAATTAAAGGAGTATGACCTTTGGGATTTATTGGACAAAGTTGTTGTTCCACTGACATATCTGACAGCTTTGGTGATCCAGATTATTTTCGGCATGAAATGAGAGCGTAGATATAATAAAGAAATGTACAAAGATATCTTGGATATACAACAATATAACAAAAATGTATCAGAGATGCAACCATAAACACAGAGATACAGTAATACACAATTTTATATTAATGAGCGAAAATGTACAAAGACTGTAAAAATACAGAGTGAAAGACTTGCGAGAATGGTCGCAGCTTACCTCTGAGAAGAGATGTGTCCCCTACTCGCATTTGCAAGAAGATTATTTTATAATGAGGCTCCAAAGGATTTTTTTATCATAAATAAAATCCAAAACCCCAACCCCGGAAGATGAAAAGCCAACAATTTTGTGGACCCTGTTTTGGGTAGCTTGGTGTATCAACTTCTCGGGGGGCGTAACTTTGGCATATGATCTACATTTGGGGCACATGATAGCTCGTTAGAAAGGTATCATCAAGTAGATTCATTTTGGGGGATCAATCAAAGCCTTTGTCTATCATTGATAAAATCGATCTCAAAAAACCTTCATTTAGGACCTCAAAATGGCCCTGGAAGTTAAAAATTGCTAAAAATCGTAAATTGCCAAAATTGTCAGAAAATTGTTTTGATTCAGTTGGAAGAGGTGGGTGGCCACTAATATCCAGTTGGATCAATCCTCCCTCCTTAGGAATCAATGGTCTCCCTTGCGTTTAGTTCCCGGGGGAGAGGGGAAAATGATTGAATCTTGGTGCATTGTTTGCCTTGCTGGAAAGGTTGCATTGTGGAAGGATGTCATGAACCTGTTGTCGGCAGGGTTGAATATGTTCAACCAATCGGGCTACATGAGATGTCTGGGTGTAGAAGGAATATTTTTGCTTTTCTTCATTCTTTTCAAACTGCTTATGTTGGATAGAATGTTCTTGGGACGAGGTTGTAGTGGTTGCAGTATCCTTTTGTTCACCTTTTGAACAGATTGTGAAGAAGATGAATTTTGTAGTATGAGATACTACCTTGTCGAATTTTTTAGCTGGGATAGTACCTGGAACTACCTCTGGTATCCTATAGAGATGACCCCCCAGAGTAACAATGACACTACAGGGTCAAGACTCATAGATAGCATGGAACTTCCACATATATGGTTGGCCCAAGAAAACACGATAGACATCCAGCAGGGAAACATCACATAATAACTCATCCTTGAAGGGTTGGATGTCGTATGACAATCAAAATTGTTGGTTGACATGAATATTGTGTCCCTAGCGAAGCCAATTGATGTTGTATGGTTGTGGATGTGGTGTTGTCGACAATCCCAACCATTTTATGACCTCTGCTAAGATGAGGTTCTTATGTCTTCCGCTATCAACAATAAAATGCAGTGGGGTCCCCTTCACCCACATATGTGAATGAAAAAGGCGCTCCCCCTCTTCAGGATTTGTGGATTCTTTTGGTTGAATTGTTGCAGCCATGACAATAGCAGTGGGGTCTATGTCGATGATCTGTCTTCTATCAATATTTTCTGAATCAGATTCTAAGTCAAGATTCATATCCTTTTCTTTGATCTCTACCACCAATGATTGTTTTGAGCAACATTCTTCGGTGTTGTGCCAGAGGATTTTGTGGAAATTACACCATTTTTCGATGTCCTTTATCTTTCTGTGACCCTTCTTTTCCTGTGGCTTGGATTGGTTTTCAGGACAATTTTTGTTAGGGCCATCTTTATTATACTTTGGTTGTTGTGGATTGTAGACCCAAACTCCCATTTTTTCTGGTGCTTAAATTTCTTCTCGATTTTAACAACATATCGATAAGAAGCATCAAGTGATGAGATATCCAAAAAATCCATTTCAATTTGGATGTATATGTGTAGAGCCCCACGATATTTAAAAAAAATATATCATTCAGAGTCTTTGATACCTATATTCGTGCGCAAGGTATGGAAGGTATTGGTGAACTCTGGAACTACTTGGCCCCTCTCTTGTCGCAGTGTGGTGCATCTCATGCACTGGTCTTCATAATTTCCAACAAGATAATAATTTTCCTTTATCGCATCCATAAAAAATACCATGTGGGCTCGGCCCCATATATTCCAGACTCCTCTGTAGAAATTTTATCCCAGTAAGTTTCCCACCAATGTTTGACATGGGGGAGAGCCTTAAGGAGTGCGAAGGTGATATTTTCCTTCTCGGAGAAATTATGAACAGAGAAATAACCTTCTAGCAGATTTAACCATTTTTCTAAGGCATTTGCATCTATCAGTCCTTCAAATATGGGAATATAAAAATTAACTTGTACCATGAAAGGCGAGGTGCCTCCAAAGTGGTTTCTTGATGAAGATGTACATGTTGCTATCGACGGGTATTGAAGGATGTGGGAAAAATTCTCCATCATTTTGTCCCTCTGTCATGTGAGAGCTTGCTCAAGCAACGGATTAATAGAATCGCCTGCTCTGTCATTTTTCTTTTCTTCTGCCATGGAGGGTTTCTTTGGCCTGCGAGAGTGATTGTATTCAAGAGAGACAATATTGAGACCCAAATTTCTATACTCATACCTGGTCGGGGACATGTACTGAAAAACAATTAAGAGCAACCTGCTTTGATACCACTGATCCAAATTATTTTCGACAAAAACTGAGAGCAGAGATATAATAAAGAAATGTACAGAGATATCTTGGATATCCAATAATATAAAAAAAATGTACCAAAGATGCAACCATAAACACAGAGATACAGTAATACACAATTTTCTATTAATGAGCGAAAATGTACAAAGACTGTAAAAATACAAAGTGAAAGACTCACTAGAATGGTGGCAGTTGATCTATGAGAAGAGATGTGTCTGCTACTCACATTCGCAAGAAGGTTTTATTATAATGAGGCTCCAAAGGACTTTTTTATCGTAAATTTTGTGGACCCCGTTTTGGGTAGTTTGGTGTATCAACTTCTCGGGGGCGTAACTTTTCCATACGATCTTTGTTTGGGGTGCACGATAGCTTGTTGGAAAGGTATCATCAAGGATATTCATTTTTGGTGCTCAATAAGAACCTTTGTATATCATTGAGAAGCTCTATCCCAAAAAACCTTCATTTAGGCCCTCAAAATGACCCCGAAAGTAAAAAACTGCTAAAAATAGTAACTTGTCAAAATTGTCAGAAAATTGTTTTCAGCCAGTTGGAAGAGGTGGGTGGCCACTGATATCCACCTGGATCAATCCTCCCTCATTTGGAAGCAATGGTCTACATTTCATTGACTTCTCAAGGGAGAGGGGAAAGTAATTGAATCTTGGTGTGTTGCTTGCCTTGTTGGAGACATTGAGTTGTGGAAGGTTGTCATGAACCTATTGTTGGTGGGGTTGAATCTATTCAACCAGTCGTGCTACATGATATGTATGGGTGTAGAAGGAATATTTTCTCTTTTTTTCATTCTTGTCAACCTGCTTCTATTCGATAGAAGGCGCTTGGGCTGAGGTTGTAGTGGTTGTAGTATCCTTCTATTCACCTTTTGAACAGATTGTGAAGAAGTTGAATTTTGTAGTATGAGATACTACCTTGCGACATTGTTTAGGTGGGACAGTAGTTGGAACTACCTCCAGTATCCTGTAGAGATGACCCCCCAGTGTAACAATGACACTATGAGGTTGAGACTCATAGATAGCATGACACTTCCACATATATGGCTGGCCCAAGAGAACATCATGGACATCCATCAGGGAAACATCTCATAATACCTCATCCTTGAAGGGTTGGATGTTGTATGACAATCGAAAATGTTGGCTGACACGAAGATCTCATCCCTGGCGAAGCCACTCAATGTTGTATGGTTGCAGGTGTGGTGTTGTTGACAATCCCAATTGTTTGACGACCTCTCCTGAGATGAGGTTCTTCTGGCTTCTGCTATCAACAATAAAATGCAGTGGGGTCCCCTTCACCCACATCTTTGAATGAAAAAGAAGATCCCCCTCTTCAGGATCTGTGGGTTTTTCTACTTAAATCGTTGTGGTCGAGACAATATCAGTGGGGCCTGTGTCGATGATCTTTCTTCTATCAATATTTTCTGAATCAGATTCTGAATCATGGTTTGGATCCTTGTCTTTGATCTCGGCTACCAATGACTGTTTTGCGAGACATTCATCAGTGTTGTGCTAAGGGATTTTGTGGAAATCACACCATTTTCCAGTGTCCTTCTTTGTCTTTCCGTGACCCTTCTTTTCCTGTGGCTTCAACTAGTTTTCGGGACACTATTTGTTAGGGACATCTTTATAATACTTTGGTTGTTACATATTTGCATAACCGAAATCCCATTTGTTCTGGTGCTTAAATTTTTGCTCGATTTTAACAACATATCAATAAGTAACACCAAGTTATGAGATGTGTAATGTTCCTGACTTGGCTAGTCTAGGAAACGTTGCTAATGTGTGTGTAGAATCAATGGTTTACAACATATAAATGATCATACAAATAATAAACGTGACAAAGAATTGCAAATTTTGTATTATGATATCTCTGTGGATTACAAAATGGTCGAATGTGACTGAATAAACTGACAATACTCGAGTAGATCAACAGACAAAGGATCTTAGCCGGAATACAAATAAGCAACTAAAATATAATACCCGGAGTTGATAAATCTGGACCCCAGATGGATACCCCTAGGGAATGTGCCCCTCTTCTTCTGGAAAAAATGCATCCTAGTGATTCCACCATCGGAATCGGATGAGATATGTCTCAAAATGACCGCCTTGGTCTACTAGGAAATGGGTCGGAAGGGTTTCCCTGAATCTGGTTTGATGTTCTCTCTGAAACCCCAAATGTGCCTGCCAAAAGTGTCGCACATCCAAGTCTGGAAAATGCGTCCTAGTTTATTCCTCCGTCGGAATTTGATGTGGAACTAGGAAAAAGATGCGCCTTTCCCTCCTCTCAAATGGGTCGGAGAGAAATCTCAGAATTCTCCCTGGATGGGATGAGTCAACTAAAACCCTCTCAGAAGTTGCGTCCTCACTCTAGATGAATGCACCCTTGCTGTTGGACACTGTATAATTGTTGTTGAAGAATGATGGAAGACCTGAATGATCTTCCCGGTGACTAGGGTGTGTCTTTCAACACTGAAATTAGCCAACTGGTGTCTTCCTCCTGGAATACACAGAACTATCTCTCCTGAGATGCGCCTCTTCTCCTCAATGACAAGTCATAATCTGCATAATGATGAATTAGGCCGCTGACCCTTCCTTTATAGCTTTCCAAAACCCTAAATCCCTGCTGAAACCCTAATTCACTATTGACTTCCAAAACCCTAAATCACTTTCGAAACCCTAATTCCTTGATTAAATCACTTAATTAATTAATTAATTAACCATTTTACCTCTAAAAAGTGATTTATCCATTCTTATGGCTTCTCCATCCACTGAAAGTCACTTCTCGCTATATTATCCTGTAGTGCTCTTCTTCCCAATTCTGATGAGCTATCACACTAAGAGGTTTCTCCAAGTAATATGCCCATTATGACCTTCTTAGTGAATTTAATTAAGATATGACCCATAATAACTCAAAATTACGAAATTCGTCAGAATGCAATGAAACCAAAGCCAAGTTGTGCGGAATGGATCCTGATGATGAACAATGCAAGTCGGGCCCAAATAAACCCCTCACTATATCCCAAACTCTCTGTCACCCCTATATGGCTACTCGGGTAGGCAAAATATTCTGAAATGTTGTAATGTTATAATGTTCCAAAATGGGGACATTACAGTCCTCCCTGCCGGAAGATTGTTTGTCCTCAAGCAATAACTGAATCCAACTACATATGATACCAGGGTCCCATATCCACCTGTGTGACACAAGGTAGACTCCCTTCAAGAAGTGGTCTCTCCAAGTGCTCACCACGCATGACACCCACATGCTCCTGATGAGTAGAATGATCAATGGCCAAAGAATCTCAGTCAACTCCTCGAGCAACCACTCTACTCTAAACTCAACTCCATCAAACATTGAACTACCAAGCATTCCAATCCCCAGATCCCATATCAAAATATGAACAACAATGCCTCGTGAGATATAATCCTGTAACATATCTCTACCATGAGTCTCCTGCAAATAACACATGGTCTCAAACCGAAATGAGTCTGTCCTACCAGATCATACCAAACCCAACATGGCCCCCACTGATTGAACATGTTGCTACCATAGTGAGGTACTACAAGACCTCAACGAATCACCAACCAGTGATGTTCTCTCCCCAATACTGAAACTCAATGGAAAATCAAGGGGACTTCCCCCTACAAAGGTCCACTCATCTCCACCAGTCAATGAAATGTCCAACCCTGTAATCCTAGGGTCCCATGCTAGTCTCTGACAGAAACCATCATGTTGATGTTGCTCTACTGTGATCATGACTGTCTGATCAAAGTATCCATTTTGGATCCTCCACTCCTGGATCCTCATAAGATGAAACAAACTATTGAACAAATGGACTATTGGATCCCATGTCAAATTTGGAAGTTCATCACTTCCAATCCCCACTAACTGTTGATGTGCCCTACCAGTAGCTGTTGAAATCACTCCACCCTCATCCCAATGAGAGTCTGAATATGTAGCAACCTCTAAGATATCCTTTGTCCCATGGCCTAGTATATTCTCCATCATGCCCAAGGCCTCAACTGTCTGCACCTGATGATCCACCCCTATCTTGATGTATGCAATCAAGACACTCTTGTTAAGTGGTCTCGACCTACCAAGTCTCCATGCCCCCTGCCACTGTTTAGCTCCCTCTATGATGCTATCAATGATGAAAGTATCAGGAAAGGCCATCATAAATATCTGCAACCAACTATAGGACTGCAAAGTATCATATGCTTTGGTCAATCCAAAGGTCTTAATCAAAATCTCGTCCATCGGTACCCATGGTAAATAATCACCTATACTCATCATTCAAAACCAACCATCGGGTACAATAGTAGGTATCTCTACCAACTGTGGGTCAATCATTCTCCATCCATAATCACTCATGCAACTACTTCTACGTTGAAGGTGATCTCCCAAGTCTATATACTGTTGCAAGGGAGAGGAATCTCCATGATCTATTGAGTACATCTCCTCCCAGCCATCCAGTGCATCTCCCTAAATCCCACTGTACACCTCTATATGTCTCTGTGAACTACCACTCATCATTGTGTGCTCCTGCATACTCATGTGATCTCCTGTATACACATGCAACATCATGGATCCTAGGTGTACTACAAGATCATCCTCTACATGAAGGTCAACCAATCCTGCAACATAAATGGAAGTGTCCTCAAAACTACCCCTAGATCTGGAATCCCCATGTGTACGTAAGTGCCCAACTGTCTCACCACCCCTCATGAAGGGTGGTCCCTGTGACCTATGGATATCCTCATGTATCTCTGGATCATATCTCTCCATACTCATCCGTGATCCTGGGTACTACTCCCTCAACTGGTGCTCCACTGCTAAACCACCAACATCCTCTCGCAATGTGGCTAAGGGATATATCTGACTCTCTGTTGAAATAGGTGTAGTGGAGTTTTGTCTAGTTTCCTCAAGGAGCTCCTCTGATCTGGACTCTGATTCCTGAAGGGTTTTATGTGTGCCTTCCAAGAATCTTTGTGTTCTCACCAACTCATGAGTGAGTCGGTCCACCTCAAGCTCCTACTCCTTCAATGCCCTATGATACATCTTGCCAACCTCCAATAGGTAATCCCTATCCATCAACAACTGCTAGTAGTCGACCCTCATCACAATCACTCTCTCCCTGATTGTATGGAAGTCATCAATGACAAGTCCCCCATCTAAACTATCTTGTGCCATCGAGGCCCTCCAACAATAACCTGCCACCAATGCATGTGTATCATCAATGCATCTAGTGGCTTCCATGATCATGCCCTCACTGAATCTCAACTGTCCTACCAAATGTCGTGACTCCTGGTTAAAATCCTGCTGAGGTGCTACCTCATGCCTCTTACTTCTAGTGTCAACAATGGAATCCCCAACAACACACTCCTCAAAATATAAGGCACTGAACTTCCCACTGTCCTCTGTGCTACTGAGTCCTCCTGCATGCCACTGCACGCCATCACCAACTGCGAACCCTATCTAAATCGCACCATATCATGTATGGGCAGTTGTATCCTACTGTGAACTCACCCTACTAATATCATTTGCGCCTGGATCCCATACAGATGTGTCCAAACACATGCTATGGTCATTCCGACCAATAAGGAATGCATTCTCATCACTGTAGATCGATACTGGGAGTGAGTGTCCCAACAAGCCGTCGCTCTCCACAACTTGGTCCATCAATGGAATCTCCAAGAGTGGTGATTCACTCTCCTCATACTCATAGGTATATGTAAGGTCAACTATCTCCAAGCCATACCTCTCCTCCTGGGTCTACAGATCCATATGTTCCTTGTGTACAATCCTCACACAAGGCTCCTCTACCATATCAAGAATTCCACTAATATCCTCATGTGTCGTAGCTAGCATAGGTGACTGAGAAGATGAAAAATGTGGTTCACTCATCATATGAAGCTCATCATTCTCCATACATGACTTCCTGGAATCCATGTCTACACCCACCGGTAGGTCATCCAACCTCCTAAGCTAATCATGTTTAAGTTCCAACACATATGAATCCTCACAAGTGTCACCACTACGCTGAAGTGTTGAATCCTCAACATTACCTGATAGGGAAGATGAAGGATATGCGATATCATCCTGTCCCTCCAACTTTCCCTCAGATGCGCAAGACTCACTACCCTTATCAGACTGCTCTAAATAGGCATCTATGGTTGCATTCACATGCATCTCTTCATCGTCATTGTCATAGTGCACCTCAACAATGTGCACCTTCCCTTTACCCCTGCATCGGTGATTTGGCTTCCAAGGAACTTTGCAACTGTAGCAACGCTCCCTGCATCTAATGGGTGTAGGCTCCATCTGTGCTCCTGTCAATCCACTCGCTGGTAATGATGTATCTACATCCTTATCTGATTTTCCCCTTAGGCTGGCAGGAAAACCGGATCTGATACCACTGTAATGTTCATGACTTGGCTAGTCTAGGAAATGCTGCTAATGTGTGTGTAGGATCAAAGGTTTACAACATATAAATGATCATACAAATAATAAACGTGACAAATAACTGCAAAGTTTGTATTATGATATCTCTGT